>WNYA01001987.1:0-52881 GCA_019512145.1 Engystomops pustulosus | reverse complement strand
GAGAATCACTCCTGCCTAACAGTAAGCTAATAGAACACCCTAACGCTTTCCCTGACCAGCAGCAGCTCTCTCCCTAGCGGCATCCAGAGACA
This sequence comes from Engystomops pustulosus, assembly GCA_019512145.1. Classification (NCBI taxonomy): domain Eukaryota; kingdom Metazoa; phylum Chordata; class Amphibia; order Anura; family Leptodactylidae; genus Engystomops; species Engystomops pustulosus. The sequence goes on along the minus strand of WNYA01001987.1, from coordinate 52,789 downwards.
GAATGATCCGAGCAGCGCGGCCAGCGGCTAGTCTATCCCAGGGTCACCTGATCTGGCCAGCCAACCACTGCTATCGACGTGTAAGGGTACCACGTCATGCTGGGTGGAGTGCAGAGTCTCCTGGCTTGTGATTGGCTCTGTTTCTGGCCGCCAAAAAGCAAAACGGCGGGAGCTGCCATTTTCTCGAGCGGGCAAAGTATTCGTCCGAGCAACGAGCAGTTTCGAGTACCCTAATGCTCGACCGAGCATCAAGCTCGGACGAGCATGTTCGCTCATCTCTATTAAAGATGTTTAGGATGAACTGGTAGAAAACAAAACTAGTGACACTTCCCTGGTTTGATCACCAGGGGGAGCTAGCAAACACATTGGGGGTCATTTACTAAGGGCCCGATTCGCGTTTTCCCGACGTGTTACCCGAATATTTCCGATTTGCGCCGCTTGTACATGAATTGCCCCGGGTTTTTGGCGCACGCGATCGGATTGTGGCGCATCGGGGCCGGCATGCGCGCGACAGAAATCGGGGGGGCGTGGCCAAACGAAAACCCGACGTATTCGGAAAAACCGCCGCATTTAAAAACCGAAAATGTGTCGCTTGGGGAGCGCTCACCTTCACCTTCTATGGGATGGTGCATTCCGGGGCGTTAAGATTATTTTCGGCGCTGCAGCGCCACCTGGTGGACGGCGGAGGAACTACCATCTTAAATCCCAGCCGGACCCGAATCCTGTGCAGAGAACGCGCCGCTGGATCGCGAATGGGCCGGGTAAGTAAATGTGCCCCATTGTACTTTGGAAGAAATGAACTCTGATGACCTCTGGAAAAAAGTATGAATATATTAAAAATGATAGCGGCACAAACGAAAATTTTTGCTGCACAAACGTAGCACTAACGTTTTAAACCAGTTTTGTTTGATTCGGTTAATGTGGAGGGGCTGGTTGAACTTTTGACCATTAATTTTTTATTCATATATTCAAAACAAAAGCAGCACAAACAAAAATTTGAGCAGCACTAATGTAGCAGAATTTTTCAGCACCAGTTTTGTTTGATTTGGGCAATGTGGGGGGGGGGGTTGACCTCTGATGACCTCTGGAAACTTTCATTAAAATCTTAAAAAACGACACAAATGAAAATTTCTACTGCACAAACGTAGCACAAACGTTTGACACCAATTTTGTTTGATTTGAACAAGGGGGGGGCAACTTAACTCAAGTATAATTTATTTGTTTCTGATGCAAAATATTAGGTTAATTGAAAAACCAGGGAAAAACTGAAGCCAAAGTGAGCACAGAATTCAGTGAAAGGTGGTGGAGGAAGTGTCATAGTTTAGGAAATGTTTTCTGCAGCAGTAGTCGGACCTCTCATACAAATACACAGCATAGTGAATGCAAGAATCAGAAATTCTACAACACTTACAACACGTCCTTGTGCTTATCTCTCAATCACCATCAATTTTCATGCAGGACAATGTCCCCTGTCACACAGCAAAACAGGTAAAGCAGTTACTTAACACAGAACACAGTGAAACCTGAAATGACCCCAGCCCTGATCTAAACCCGATAGAAAACCCATGGAAAATCCTTGGTGCCAAAGTTCTGGCCAAGAAACCCACAACAGTCATTGCTGTTCCCTAACTATCATCATCACGTTTTATGTATAATATGTTGACACTTTGGTAATTGTGTAAAACCCTGATGTAGTGACCCGGAGACCCCGTACATCCATCACATGTTCATCTACAGAGATTCCGTTCAAGTGATTGGACATTGTTCTCTATTTCTGATCTCCAGAGAATGTGGGGTACAAGGAATATACAAATAACGCTGCCATGTAATGAGTCTCACCTTCAGGCTCAAGCACCAACTTCTGGGAGACTTCCAGGCTGACCAGGTTTGTCCTGGTGCAGGTATAGCTGCCCCATTGTTGGGGGTCGTTTCCATCAATGACCAGAAGGTCCTCATCCAAGGACGTGTTCCTGGGGAGCTCCACTCCGTTTCGTTGGAACGTTAGATTGGCCGAGTCTCTCTCCCACCCGTCACAGCGCAGGGTCACGCGGCAGGTCTCATTGTCATCCTGTCTTCTCAGGACAGGCCTCTGGACGGGATCTAAGGAGAGAGGAGGAGGTGAGTAACTTCTATCATCAGAAGACACAGGATTATGGATTAGAGAGGATTAGGACACCATGGGCGCTGAGCTGTAGGAACGTTGTGGGTCCACTACAAGTCAAATTTTCGGTTTAAACTTTACTGCCTACATATGGTACCAGAATTGAAGAAGGAGGGGGGGTCCATATGATCCATTTACAGTAGTGCAGTTTGAGGACCTAAAGGTCCTAAAAGGGCTCTTGTTTACATGTGTGTTGTGGGCAGGTAAACAGGTTTGTGGTTCTCAGGGCAAGAGGTCCCTCTCTTTATAATCTCAACAGGACAGTTGTGGTGGCCCGGTGCCATCTAGAAGCCTTGGGCGCTGAGCTGCCATCCAAACCACATAGAACCATATTATAATCTGGTACTGACTGAAAGGCCATGGAGATCCAGTATACAGGGCAGACATATGAAGCCCATTCACTTAGTGGATCCTGAGGGTCGTGATTTGTCTTCTTTAGCTGATCAGGGTTCACATACATAGAAATTGTGTTTTTGGTTTCTTTGGGCCGACCTGAATCTTCTGTAGTACCTCCTGGGTCCAATATTGTGTCAATACTGAACCGCTGCCATCACTGCTACTAGAGGTCCCACTCCAGGATTTCATGGTGGACTGCCCCTCTCCAGCTCATAAACCGTCCCTTCTGATGATAGGAGTGAGCATCCCTAGTCACCTAGATTTTCTTATGGTATCTCCGTAACCTCCGGGTGTATTCCTACCCCAGCATGAGAGAGGATAGGGACTAACTAAAATCTAAAAGGTCCCTTGTAGCAGTCACTTATCCTTTTTGTTGTATCAGCTATAATAGTTACATCAGTAGCCATCATATTAGGGGCTCGGGGTGCGTTTCCCACTTTTTATCTGCACGTTTTGTCCCTCTTCCTCATTTCCAGGAGGCTCAGATATTCTGGGAAACGGAGGACGTTTCTTGTAAATAAGAAGCTGGAGAAGTGAGACAAGAGGTTCATAGGGACTTCCCTGATGACTTCTGCAGGGACTGTATAGAGCACCTTCAGCTATAATGTAAAGCTTTACTGTTACACCTATACGTTCCTCGTGCCACAGGCGGGCGATTCCCTCACACGGCACAGTATGTTTTCTCTCTAAAGCAGCTGAGATCCTGGGGGGGTCTCACTGTATCTGCATTGACGCTCATCCCTCATACAATACGGGGGCTATTGGCGGCCGACCACATACACTCTGATCCGGCTGTGTGACCTTTGATCTTTGGTTATTATCTTTGAGACATGGTGGCTTAGACCATCTTCTAGACCATTTCACTCTTTGACCCTGCGTCTGGCCTGCCAAGCCCCAATTCCCCCAGATAGTCCTCAGCTGGGCCTGGTCTTCTCGGGATACCTCAGACAGCGCCCATCTGTTGTCACTAATATTGTAGAGGGCTTGGGCATGGGTCACCACACCCTCTACCTCAAGCCTTCCCTGGAGCCCACACCGGGACCATCTATCACCCACGGTCTGCTGCGGTTCTACCAGCCAGGCAGAGGATGGAGCCAAGGATGGTTTCTGTGGATCCTCATGGGGTTCCAGTCTTGATTCATGATTCTATTTTTGGAGTCATCCACTCTATGAACCAAGTATTGTGGTTATTTGTTCATGCGCGGTAACCGAATCTTGTGCAGCCGGCTGCGACACAATGCAGCTGCGCAAGATTCACTGCCTGCACATGCGCCAGGAGTGCCAAGAGGCGAGTGATGTCACAGGTTTATGTCCCTAAACAAGATATGTCCTGGGATCAGTGGTACAGAGCCCAGAGGGTGGTGTGAGGAGGTCATGTCCCCCGGGATCCAGTGGTAGATTTCCACATGACAGAACACTCACCCATCACGGTCAGGTACACCCGCAGCAGGGTCTTCTGGTTGAGCTTTTGTTCATACACACCACTGTCCTCCTTCGTCAGATTTGTAAGCAAGAATGACTTGTTCTCTTTAAAGAAAGTCCCGCGTCTTTCATAGAACTTATGTACCTTGGGCGCCCCATGGTCCATCATCAGCCAGCCCGGGGAGGCGCCCACCTTCCTCAGCTCATAGATCATGTTTGCCTTGAACTTCGTCCCTTTCTTTAGTCCAGGAAAGAGCACGAAGGATCCGAGGCGACGATCAGTCTTGTACGTCTCAATCTCAGCATCTCCAACTGGAAAACACAGAGACAACGTTACGATGAGGAGTCACAACATAAGACCCAGCAATGTGTAATACATACAGTATGTGCTATATGTATAATATTTACCATCTGTGAGGGAAAGCGTGACGTTTCAGACCCCTGAAGGGTACACAAGGTCACTAAGTTATTCTTTAATAGACATTCCCAGAATGCACGGGTTCTGAGAGGCCCAGGAAGTGATTTTAAGTTGTCCACACAACTTCCGGATATGGCACTACAATGAATGGCTATAAGACCCCTCTCACTAGCCTCAGTGAAACCGAACCTTATCAAACCAAATAAGCTACCTCCAGTTCTACTTTAATATAAGCCCAGTCTGTAACGGGTGAGGAACCAACCAGGTAGCATGTATATAACCGAGACACAGACATTGGGATTCGTGGATAGAGATATAAGAGCAACACAGGTTAAATTTTATATTTAAGGGCACACTAGACAAACAGTACACACAATATCAACAGTAAGTTAGTTACGGTGTGTGTGGGTCTAATAGGGATGGATAGTTGTCCACACCATAAGATCCTTCTCCTGCGCTTGAGGTTTCCCCAGGTGAAAGACAAAAAAATCAGGTGTGTTCTGATTATATTAGGTGCAGGCACACCCCTAGATGGGCTCATAGGGCCATCCTACCTGGTATTAAGTCCAGAACCTTGGAGAAGTCATAGCTTCTCAAGGGGAAGTCATAGGGTCCGGGTTCTGGTATCATTGGATCCGGATGAATCCCTGGATCGCATTCATACCAAACCTAACCAATTTGCTATGGTCCCATCCCAAGATATTTATATCTCCGGACTCAAGGGTGCTAGAGCCTTGGGAATCGGGACACTGTGATCCCCTGATGATACAAATCCAAAAATGTATTTCCATTGGGCTGAGCGGGACCAGAACTATATAACTGTCCCTAAGCAACATATTGCTCTGATATTTTTTATAAGTCATTGCCTTTTGTTTAAAATTGGAGGTAAAATCTGTTCCAGCCTTTAGGAGTTGTAGTCAAGGCGTTAGTTAGTTAATAGCTGCCCCCTACAGAGCCGGAGTCCCTCTGCAGCCTTAGTAGTGTTAGATAACACCCTAGCCAGCTCCATTAGGCGAATTAATATGAGGCTGGGGGGAGGTGAGGGATACGGGTGGCTTCATGACCAGGACAATCTGGCCTGTGAATCTCCCTTGTATCTATATGTTCATCACACCATCCATGGACATTCAACGTTCCATATAGACAGAGCTAATACACACCACTCACCAACATGTTCCCCTTAGGCTACATTCACACGACGTGTGCCCCCTGTACGGTAGCACGGCAGGGACAGGTCGGTGCCCCCATCCGCCTCCACAGCAATGTATGACGCCCGGCGCTGTATTCCAGAGAAAGATGGGACATGTCCTTTCTTTCTCTGGGCTACGGGACGGTACAGTGCAGCGCCGTGTGCCCATTGCCGTCTATGGGGGACGTATATATGGCGTGTATACGTCCCCCATACGGTCTTGTGAATACAGCCTCATAGCATCTTATAATAAAAGACACAAACTGCTCCGTCCCTGAACTGACCATGATGGCCGCTCTCCTTCTTCCTTGAGCGGCACATAAGGTCCCCGTCACTCTTGGGCAACCAGGACCCGTCCTGATAGAAATGGCATGTTCCCTAAATTTTACACTTATATAGCAAAAAACATATACATTTTAATTATAAAAGGAACATAGTATGTATAGATGTGTATATGTAATAACTTTTTGACATGTTCTGTTTGGTAACGTTGATCATATAAAGCTGTAACTGTCTCACTGGAGGTTTTTGATCTCTTTGGGTCCATTCACACAGACGTGTGTGGCGCTGGAGAAGAGGAGGAATAATCGCTGCTCACCCCTCCCCTCTCCATAGAGAAAAGTGCTGCACGACCGCACACACGGGGGAAAATAGAGCACGAGGCCTTAATGTGTACAACAACGTCAGAAACATCCAAATAATTGATCATTTGACAAGTTTTATTCAAGACGCAGAAGCAAACAGTCCCACAAAGGAATCAGATTTATATCATGCTTATAAATGTATTTATTTTCCACCCCTAAAATGTTCCAGCAATAAATCCCATATCATTGGGGTCATGTAGGTCCCCATCATGGTCCCCATACAATGTCTTACATTTACCATAAAAGGATACTGTGATAGAAGAAATCAGGTGATATCGGGGTCATGTAGGTCCCCATCACGGTCCCACTGCATTGTCTTCATATTAACCATATAATAATACATTATAATAGAATAAATCAAATAATATTGGCGTTATGTAGGTCCCCATCACGGTCCCACTGCATTGTCTTCATATTTACCATAGATATATACATTGTAATAGAGTAAATCAAATAATATTGGCGTTATGTAGGTCCCCATGCATCGTCTTCATATTTACCATAAAATGTGACATTGGGGTCATGTAGGTTCCCATCACGGTCCCCATGCGTCCTCTTTATATTTGCTCTGTATGTAGTTACTGACGACCTCGTCCCAGGTAAGTAGTGACACATATGGTGCATTTAGCCCCTAAATGTCCCCCTCAGTGCAGTTACTTCACCTCATGTACAGCTTTGTAGTCTCACAATGCAAGTTTTGGAGGGTTTTTCTGCACAGATTTCATCAGCTAAAGGTACATGTGACTCCTGAGCTACACAGAATCTGATGAGGGTCTGGGGTTGCGGAGGCCGGGCTGAGGTCTGTGGCCTCGGTTATGAAACCATCTATTGCAATGACAGTTAATACCTGTGGTAATTAGCGATGTAATGAGTCGTTAGTGCCTCACCTGCAGAGATGAAGAGGTTAATGATGAGGAGCCACCTCTGTGCATCCATCCCTGCGGAGGTAGCAGTGATAGTGATGGACCTGCTATTGTTATTGTCCTCTCATGGAATTCCCTTGGGGTTTTTTGAATCATGTGACTTCTCCATAACTGTGTGCTCGCTGCTCAATGTCAGGCAGCTGCCGGCACAGCTTCTAGAGAAGTATAATGCAAGTTCTGCCGCATCCAAGTCCCCGGCACATAACGGGAATTGTCTCATTTCCTAGAAGAAAAACCACACTCCACACATGACCCTTCTCCAGCCGAGGCCGTAACGTATCCGGGGAGCTGGATCCTTGTGTGTGATCTCCATGTGTTTACAGGGTCTGGATATACATATGGGGGGACATTGAAGAATGTGTGAAGCTGCACTCATAGGGGCTCATTTACTAAGGGTCTGAACTCCGCACTTTCATCAGGTTTTCCCAAATATTTCCGTTTTGCGCCAAATTGCCCCGGGATATTGGTGTGTGCAATCAGATTCGGAAAAACTGCGGAATTTAAAAAAGGTTTCGTGTCGCAAGATCAGCACTTACATGCACAAGGAAAAAGAAGGTGAACACATGCAGGAATTAGGACGCACGATGTTAGTGAATTGCGCCGGACCCGAATCCTTATCGGACAACACACCGCAGGATTGCGACGGGACCGGGTAACTAAATCTGCCCCATAGTGCTTTGCTCCGTGTATAATGATCGGTGCCCAGAAATCATGAATCTGGGGCTTCCCCGCACTGGCCGGACAGAGGTCACTATCTTTCTTGTGGTGCGCCTGTAACATGGGGTGTGAGACAGACTTTGCGAAATCTGGTGCTTGGTCTGACTGACCCCCGGGACGTCCCCTAATTTGTGTCACATGATGCCTAGTGCAGCCGCGCCATAAAAGGGTCCCGTGCAACACAATCCCAGCGCAGACACTTCTTATACCTGGACCGGTGGATTACACCTAAAAGAGGCGCAAAGTCCAACAGAAAACTGGCGCAGGGGCTTAGTAAATGACCCCCATAGAGTGTGATGTGGGAAACTTTGTCCCCCAAAAACCCAGTAAAAGTACGGCTGCATGTCCTTGTGGTCTGGATGATTAAAGTCGTGAGAATGGAAACGGATCGGTCCTGTCGTCCTTTGGAGCCTTCATGTTCCGTCATCTTTCTATGGATCTGATCCATTCCGGAATTTTTTGGACAATCATTTCCCTGATTTCTATGGACTTTGTCTCGGCCCAATCAGAGGGGAACAGGATGTGGTGACCGGGTGTAATGACCAGGAGATCGGGTGGGGGGCACCTCCAGGGAAAACCACAGGTGATGTCCCAACCCGTTTGGGATGGAAATCCTAATGGAACTATGGGAAACCATCGCGATCACAGCAAGACGTGTGGATCATAAAGTCGTGTGACATTATTAGCTGCCGGCCAATCACAATACTCCTCATTACCATCCTCCTCTTCTTCTTACATCTTCTATTCTGTAAGTTACCGAAAAATAAGGGAGAATGACCGCAGGATCTGACTACACAAAGTGAGTTTGTAGTCTGTAACCGTGGAGACACATACTATGTGGGTGGGAAAACTGAATGGTGGAAATCATGTTTATAATCCTCTAATACCTGAGTATTGGATGTTCATTCCCCGGATCTGGAGAGGACTGTTGTATCTGTGCAGTGAAGGACACAGTGTCTTCTCCTTCTCCCATGTGACGGGAATCCTCAAACAATAAACATACCTAATAAAACATTGTAACACTTTGTAGGACGCGCAGCAGTTGGTGGATATTGGGCGGAGCTTGGAGTGGGATGATCAGGCCACTCCCTCCACGCTGCAGGAGCCACCCAGAATAATTAGTATGGATCCTACCTTGGGTCACTACTTTACCCCCTCCCTTTTTTATCACATATATATGTGCATAGCTGTTCTGCTGGAGGACATTTGGGTCACATGACCGTCCTGTGAGGGTCTTTCAGATGCTGCATTTATCTGTGTGCCCCATCCACGTGGCCCCGGAGAAATTTAATGAAGTTTCAGAGCAATTAGTCCAGAACCGCTCATTATTTTGGGGGATGGAGGACGGGACTCAGGGCGTGCAGCCTCCAAGGTGTTCTATCCCCAGGTGGACTCGGTCCCATTGTCTAGGACTTGCAGTGGTCCATGAGGCAGGGAGGGGCCACCTCACCCGTATAGACACAGAGCCGATGCAGTACAGGAGACTCCGCCTGCACAAGAACTTCTGCCAACAGTGGACCCCGGGGATGGGGACCGATCGAGCTTATCCCATACACTTGGACAGCTCTAGTATCTCAGCATTTCAGGATCTCTGCTGGCTGTCAGTGAATAAAGCATTCTTATTCACAGAGTCTCATGACTTCTCCTAATACTTCTCACAACTGGCAGTTTGTTACAGTGTATCAGAGCTCTCTGTTCTTAGTTAGACTAAAGAAACTGAAAGAAAAGGCAGATACGTGTCCCGATGCATCACATCCCCCCCCCCCCCCCCCCGATGAGGACATAGATATAAGTAGGGGGGGAGGGGGATTTCCACATCAGAAAATCCCCCAATCATCTTGCTGCTTTCCTTTCATCATTTATGTGAACAGTGACCCTCCTCACTGCCCGGGACCCCCCTACATCACAATGTGACCCTCCTCACTGCCCGGGACCCCCCTACATCACAATGTGACCCTCCTCACTGCCCGGGACCCCCCTACATCACAATATGAACCCCCTCACTGCCCGGGACCCACCTACATCACAATGTGACCCTCCTCACTGCCCGGGACCCCCCTGACATCACAATGTGAACCCTCCTCACTGCCGGGACCGCCCCCTACTCACAATATAACCTCCCTCCCTGCCCGGAACCTCCCTACATCACAATGTGCCTCCCAGCCCGGGACCCCCCTACATCACAATGTGACCCTCCTCACTGCCCGGACCCCCCTACAATCACAATGTGACCCTCCTCCTGTGCCCGGGACCCCCCTACATCACAATTAACCCTCCTCACGCCGTACCACCCTACATCACAATGTGAACCCCTCTGCATTGCCGGGACCCCCCTACATCACAATGATGACCCCTCCTCACTGCCCGGGACCCCCCTACATCACATTGACCCTCCTCACTGCCGGGACCACCCCTACATCACAATGTGACCTCTCTCACTCCCGGGACCTCCCCTACCTCATCATAGAACACCCCCTCACTCCGGACCCCCCCCTCACGCTCGGAACCCTCCCCCCTCTACATCACATGTGACCCCTCACTTGCCCGGGACCTCCCCTACATCACAATGTGACCCTCCTCACTGCGCCCGGGAACCCCCCATCCACAATGTGACCCTCCTCAGGCCCGGGACCCCACCCTACATCACAATTGACCCTCCTCACTGCCGGCCACTATACGTGACCCTCCCGCACTCCCGACCTACATCACAATGTGACCCTCCTCACTGCCCGGGACCCCCCACATCACAATTGACCCTCCTCACTGCCCGGGACCCCCCTACATCACAATGTAACCCTCCTCACTGTCCCGGGACCACCCCTACAATCACAATATGAACCCCCTCACTGCCCGGGACCCCCCCAAATCACAATGACCCTCCTCACTGCCCGGGACCGTCCCTACATCACAACCATGACGCCTCCCCTCACTGCCCGGGACCCCCCTACATCACAATGGACCTCCTCACTGCCCGGGACCCCCCTACATCACAATTGACCCTCCTCACTGCCCGGGACCCCCCTCATCACAATGTGACCCTCCTCACTGCCCGGGACCCCCCTACATCACCCAGTGACCCCCTCACTTGCCCGGGACCCCCCTCACTGCCCGGGACCCCCCTACATCACAATATGAACCCCCTCACTGCCCGGGACCTCCCCAAATCACAATATGACCCTCCTCACTGCCTGGGACCCACCTACATCACAATGTGACCCTCCTCACTGCCCAGGACCCCCCTCACTGCTCGGGACCCCCCTACATCACAATGTGACCCTCCTCACTGCTCGGGACCCCCCTACATCACAATGTGACCCTCCTCACTGCCCGGGACCCCCCTACATCACAGCCTCCTCACTGCCCGGGACCCCCCTACATCACAGCCTCCTCACTGCCCGGGACCCCCCTACATCACAATATGACCATTTCATAGACTCCTTATCCGTGACAATACTCTGTTATCTCTCTGTTATCAGCCATTACACCCCGGGGAGAGGAGACTGTATGAGATGTGTACACATATGAAGGGAGAGGTCAGGAGAAGACAGATCTATGTCCTGGAAAGTCCCTGGGGAGATCTCCGGCTGCCAGTAATTTGCACAATGACTTGGGATGTTCTCACAGTTGTGGTTGAGTGGTGTGACCTCTAATGACCTTGTACCTCTACCCAGACTTGTAAACCTGGGAGACCCCAAAACACAAGCGCTCATCACCCAGAGTTCAGGGACCAAGCGGCTGCAGACATCCGGCTCTTATTACTCTGTATTATATAAGGCCATCCCTACCGGCTACCCCTGGGGATCTATACTGGCGGCGATCCCTACCGGCTACATTCTGGGTTATATATTTAAAAACAAAAAATATTAACATACATGAGCCGTGTTGGGTCCTGCATGAGAACTGCAGAGGAGCCAAACAGGTTCCATCTGCAACAAAATTTATTTCAAATGCAGCAAAAATACAACAACAACAAAAAAAAAAAAACACAACAACTTTTTAAAGAAGAAAAAAAAAAAAAAAAAAAACTTGAGGATGCCGCCACAGTCCCTACACCTTCACCAGGGGAGGCGCCGTGTACCCCAAGACCACACCTCCCGATCGTACAAGTGTAACTCCAAATTCATAAAAGTGCAAAAAGCGAAACAAAAACTCAGCTCCTCTACAGCAGCAACAATGGCGGGAGGTTAATACTTTCTTCATGGTGCAGATACTGAGGTCAGTAGAACACGGGGAGAGACATCCTCCTCTGACCGCCACGTAGTATGATACCGCCACGTAGTATAATACCGCCACGTATAACGTGACTATAGTGAACTAACCAAACCTCCTGGTAACAGAGGCGAAGACTTTACCAACAAAACTCCTAAGGCTTCAGTGCAACAAACAAAAACTTTCACTCCAGGAAAAAACAAGTGCAACATTGATAATATAGTGCAAGTCACGAGGGCCACAAACAGCCAACAGAGGGCCCCAGGGCCTCACGGGGTCCGCACTGGAAGAGCTCAGTAGATCCTGGGCAGGTACATGGGAGGTCGGGGGTACGGGTGGGTCCAGCCCCCTCGAGGTTTCAGCGCCCGCCTGGGCATCATCTTCATACTCCAGTCCTCTTGTGGGTACGGACTGTGGTGGGGAAACGGGGAGAAGTTCATGGGTGGCAGCGGCATGTGCGGGAGGAGGAAGCTCCTGCTGGCAAATGGTGGACCTTGAGGAGGACCTAGAGGAGGAGATGGAGAAAAGGTGAGGTTATACGGGGGCATATAAATAGTGGTCATTGCTGATGGTAGTGATTTTAGCCACTTACTGAGTGTGGGCACTTACCTGGGGGGTGGGGGCAGTATCCAGGGGCGATGTTAGCGCTTAGTAGAGGACTATCAGTCACAAAGGGAGAAGCTGCTGAAACAAAGAAAAATTATCACTGTAACCAGAACCCGGGCAGGAAGAGGGAGGAACGAGAGAGGATGCGATGGAGGGGTCGGGGAGAGGAGGGGTATGGAGTGAGGATAGAGAGAGAGGACGGTGGGGAGGGGAGAGTGAGGGGGGGGATATCTTGAGGAAAGAATGATGAGAGGAAGGGGGTGGGAGGGGGAAGAGGAGGGGTTCAGGGTGGGTATTGAACTGAGGAAGAGAGAGGCTAGGAGGGCGGGACGGAAAAGAGGACGGGGGAAGGGACCTGGGGACGAGGAGCAGTGGGAGGGGGGGGAGGGGGAAGAGGAGGGAGATGACGAGAACGAGAGAGAGGTAGGGCGGAGGGGGGGAAGAGTGAGGGAGGCATCGAGGACGATGAGAGCGGAGGGGGAGTGGGCCGGCGGCAGGGGAGGAGAGGAGGTGCCTAGCAGGAGGTGAGAGAAGAGAGAGCGGAAGGGGGAAGGAAAAAGAGGATGGGGAGGAAGGGGAAGAGGCGAGAGGGAGAGCGGAGGGGGAAGGGGAGGGGAAGATGAGAGATCAGGGCAGGACGAGAGAGCAATCACATGGCCGTCGTTGGATCCACATTGAAATTGGTTGATTGAAATCTGCAGTGATTATTTGGGATTCCTGTTTTGCAATCATGTGTAAGGAGCCAAAGTTTGCTGCATATCGCAGGGTGTTAACACATGGCCTCTGACAAAGCTGTCGGCGTCTTCTGGAGATAGTCGCTCTGCATGACCTCATCGGGGATCGGTTGCCATGACAGCCTCGGGTCTTCTGAAGACCCGAGGCTGTCTGTATTTAACCCATTCATTACTATATGCTAATTATACATTGTATGAGGATGAAAATCCCCATATCCTGCCATACTGTACTGTAGTATGGAAGTATAAGATAGGATCACTCAGACAACATAGGGTTTAGGTACACTAGGGAGTCTGAAAAATAGGAAAAGTAAAAAAAAAAATAAATAAAAAATTCAAATCACCCCCCTTTCCCTTTACAGTAAAAATCAAACACATTAGGCCATTATTAGCGCCAGAAGATGGCAAAATAAATTCTACTCAAGTTTTTAATTTTTGTAAATGTATGAAAACATAAAACCTATACAAATTTGTTATCCCCGTGATCGCACTGACCCAAAGAATAAAGTAGACGCGTCAGTTGGGGCGCTCAGTGAAAGCCCTAATATTAAAGCCCACAAGAAAACGCAGTAAATGCGTTTTTTCACCATTTTCACTGCATTTGGAATTTCTTTCCCGCTTCCCAGTATTCGGCAGGGAATATTCAATACCATCACTATGAAGTGCAATTTGTTACGCAGAAAACAAGCCCCCGCACAGCTCTGCACGTGTTAAAAAAAAGTTAGATTTTTGATTGTGGGCAGCGAAAAATGAAAAAAAACCAAAAAGGACGAGGTCCTTAAAGGGTTAACTCCCTATCCCCTACCACGGCCTTCCACCCCCAGTCACTAGAAGCAAACATCAGTGTCCTATTGAAGCCGGTTATAGACCCGTCTCACTCCTAAACATTGATGCGAAATAATTTTCTAAGATACGAGCCGACTGTCTGCCCCTCACCTTCCAAATATCAATCATACAGACCAAGGCAGGGAAGCCAGGGGCCATCTAAACAAGACTTTCCTCCTGATGGCACATGCTCGCAAGCGCTCACTTCCCTCCTGCCTTCTCTCGATCAACACGGAAAAGGCCTTCGATAGGGTCCACTGGGGCTTTATCACAACCAGGGCTCCTCCCATCATTTTTAGGTAAAGTCCTTGCGCTTTATAACCGACCCCCCCCCCCCCCCGACACAGCGAAGAATATCCTTTCCCTCTCTCTCCTCAGAGTTTGAACGATACAGTCGGAGTAACTTTAAAATTATAGCAAATCGGAAGCGTTCAACGCTTCGCCATTTCATACTGAAGCCCAGTCCATGAAGGGACAGCCATCACATACCCGGGAATCCAGGTCCCCACCGATATTTCCAAACTATGCTCCTTCAATTTTTTTGGCCACTAAGAAAACACACTAAAGGAGATCTCCTCTTACGACAAGAAGCATCCATCTTTGGGTGAAGTAATGTCATAAAAAAAAAAAAAAAAAATGGACATATTGCCTCGTTTCCTCCATCTATTCCAAGGGGTCCCGATCCATCCAGCCTCCATTATACTTTTTCAAATCCATCCGTACAGCCTGGTTACGTTTCATCTGGGGCTCAGTCTATCCGAGAATTGGATGGCGTTTTCTTATCCGCTCGAGGTAGCAGGAGGTGTGGACTTACCTGATTTTAGGTTCCATCTTCCAGCATCCACTCCAGTGATTTGGATTGGACTGAGCAATATAGTACTACGATCCCGCTAAGCCTACTCTGCTCCGTATCGCCGGGTGGAACTGGAGTCGCAGACTCTTTAGCACAAACCTTGAAATTATGGGGTTCTCTCATTCAGCGCAGAGTCCTAGCAAGGCATTTACACCCCTATTCCATAATCCAGACTTTCTGTCAGCCTTTTCTAGGTCCCTCTTCCTCGGCCGCTCAGCCCATGAGGAGCTTCGTATGCACGACCTGTTGGGAGAGGCCCCGTTGCCTTTGTTTAGGGACCTTGCTACAGCCCCAGAGACCGCACATCTACCATGGATAGAACCCTCCCAGCTGGGATCCCTTCTTAGAAGTCCAGGCTTTCAACGACCAGTTGACACCCTTTGAGGACCTCTCCCCCCCCCATTCCCGAGCATCCCATCCAGAGCAGGGAATTTTGCAAATGTATAGTCTTAGTGAAGGAGTCAAACACCTCTGATCTGTCATACATGGCTAGTGAAGAAAGACTTGGGCATAGTTTTGTCGTTGAAGGATTGGGATAAGGCTCTTTCCATTCACAAACTCGATTACAAGTGCTATGCAAGAAGCAACTCCAAAATACTCTCAAGATGGTAAAAGGTCCCGGCTCTACTTCATCTTTCCCTCGCTCCCAGATACGTGTTGGAGATGCGGTGTTGAAAAAGGAGACTGCTCCACCATACAACCACCATATGTGGAGCATAACTCTTCCCTTTTTTGGAACCAGGTATTTGAGGACCTTTCTGAACTCTCCAATTGTTGGTAAACCGGAAGGAGCCTTGATGTCCATCTTACCAGGAGAGCTGGGGAAGCAAAAGCATAATTTACTAAGATTCTCTCTAAGGGCAGCCAGCTCATTCATCCCCCGAATGTGCCATTCCACCACCCTCCCTCCCTCCGTCTCCGACTGGGCCCAAGAAATGCTCCGGACTTGGCGTATGGAAGAAATCATGGCCGATATAAATGGCTCATCAAAGGTTCTTAAAGCTATGGCAGCCCTGGATAGTATACATTTCTGATTTAATCCGTCTGTATGACTGATTTCTGTCCTATGCTTTGGGGTTATAGCCGTCCACCACTAGTCATCACCACTGAGCAGAGTCCACAATGTGTCATATTCCACAAGGTACGACTCACGACATGGACTGTACTACATGGGCCGCGAAATACTGATGGCGCCCGCTTCTTTATGATTCAGTCTATACACCTGATTGGTATATCAAGACTACTGCTAAATAATATCATTTTACTCCGAACGTCTAAATATAGATCCACACGAGTTCACTTTCTATATGCCCCGCTCTTTAGACATTGTTTGTTGTGCCTTTGTGTCGCTTGTTTATTAGACTATTGCATGTTAAAAGGGATTCTTTGAACAAATTAATTCGCCAGCACATACCACAAAAAATAAGCCCGTACACTGATCCGTTACCAAAGTGTGAAAAAGTTACTGGCCTCAGAATTTGTCAAAATTATTATTAAATGTACAAAAGATGTTAAATTCTTCAAAATCTATTAAAACCTAGATAAAAGCGATATCCCTGTGATCATGGCGGCCCAAAGAAGAGAGACTGTCATTTGGAGTTTAGAAAAAAACCTGTAAAACAGAACCACAAAAAAAAAAAAAAAAAAAAAAAAAGGCCAGAAAGTTTTTTTTTTTTTTGTCAATGTTATTCAATAACAGCTCATTCATCCCGATTAGAGTATATTCAATAACGCCACTAAAAAGTACAATTTTTCCAGCAAATAACAAGCCCTCGCTCCTCTCTAAACCTAAAAATATAAAATCTCCCTTTTGGGATAAGGGAGTAATAAACAAAACGCAAAAATGTCCTGAAGGGGTTAAGATCCAAAAACACAAGGGGTTTTGTAACTCAAAACCACAAAATTCAAGTTGTGACCAATCAGAAGACAAAACATTTAATACCATTAAGGATAAAAGGTAGCGGAGAGGTAGAAGGTGGAGGACGAGGAGAGGACATGTTGGAGAAGAGGATATAGAGGACATGTTGCACTTGGTCCTTACCATCAGAGGTGAAGTAGCCCGGGCACAGGACACCTGGTGGGCAGAGGGCACAGGTTACACATCACAGGACTGGATGATCACACAGAGGTGTAAGTGGCGATACTCACCGCTCATGGCATTAATACTAATCCCATCGAAGGATGTGTATCCCGGCATGTAGGCAGCCCCTGCAGAGACCCGGCACCCATAAACCGTTATCCATCATAGTATAATCCCACCGGGGTGTTGGGGTTGGATCCTTACCTTGGCCGCAGCGCTCTCGCTTTTGTATTGGGGGGCGCAGCTTAGGACAGGGATCAGTTTTCAGTGCAACTGACACAGGAGGTTCAGCTGTAGAGCCTGAGACGTGGGAAGACAGAGAAAGTTACTACAGGACTGGAGACATGGCAGAAGATGTGAGGTCACTCAGGAGAAGATTAGAACTTCCACAGACTTGACACAATAGATGAAGAGTAGCTGCACTGCAGATATCAGCAGGATCTTCAACCTTCCTCCTCTCAACATACAACATCTCAGACAGAAGCTTCCAGAGATGTTTGGGAGGTGCAGAGGAACATCTAAAGGACATCCAATCCAGCCATGAACTACCACAGTGTGGAGTTAAGAAGAGTCACGCACCTTCTGGCATCTTGCCCTTTGGCATCTCCACCCCCCAGGCCCGTGCGATGTGGGTCAGCAGGATCTGGCTGTACTTCCGATGGGCCACTGGATTCCAGTGGACGGCATCCCGACATCGGAGGCGCAGGTTGCAGCGGAAGTGATAGTGCATGTCCAGCACGTCCAGCTTGTGGAAATCCGCCAGCGTTGCGCTGAAGAAGTTCCCCTCCGCAATGTCCATCCGCAGGTTGTGTACCGTGTTCTGGAGAGAGAAACCCAGAACAGAAGAAATGTCACATCTGCTCACATCTCTTTACTTATCGCTCTGGGGCAGTTACCTCTGGGATTTCGTTATCCCTGAATCCCACCGGCATGGTCATGTTCCATATGATGAGGCACTGGGGGCTCAGGACCTCCTTGAGGCGCTGGAACAAGTTGTCCAGGTTGGTCTTGTACACCTCCAGGTGATGGTCATCGTACCTGCAGGAGATGAGGACAATGAGTATCTGCTGGAGCAACATGGCAGCGCCGGTACAAGGTTACATGGCGGTCACCTCATGAGGTCCCACACGCAGGAGTTCACCATCACCACATCGGGCTGGGGGCCTCTCTGGAAGTCGGACAGTACGCTCTCCAGGTAAGTAGAGTAGACGCGGGTCAGAAAGTAGAAGCGCACAAGATGGTGGCCGGTCCGGTACTGCCGCACTTCTCGGTAAGTGGTCCCATTGTGCATTTCATTCAGGGAGCCGCCCTCCACCAGCGCGTCATTCTCAAAGCTCATCTCCCCCTGCAGAGAGGGAATAGTGGCTATACTCATGTGTCCAGCAGCACAGAGGATGTCAGGAGAAGAGGTCAAAATCAGAAGGAGCTCACCTTACGCTTCAGCTGGGCTTCAGATACAAATTTATCATCCCGCAGCAGCTTCACCAGGTCCTTGTACACTGATCTCTGGACTGAAAGACACAAGGTGAGGTCAGGCTGGAGCAGAGATGTCAGCTATGATCTGACCACGCGTACCGGACACGGTACATACAGCAGGGGGGCACTTACTGGAGTCCCCCAGGACCACCACAAACTTGTTGTGCAGTAACTGGCGAACATCTGCTGAGCGGAAGTGCCCCATGATTGTACCCCGACATCCAGGCCCTGCAAGACAGCGGAGACATGACAATCACACATGGAGCAGAGCACAAGGTAGGTTCCTGCAGGATGCAGAGGGACATGTCCAGTATGAGGTAGGAGTGTCATTTCTGGGGCCTCCTCACATGTACAAGGAGTTGCATCTTCTTCTGTTAGAAACTAAACAAAAACTCGAGGCAAGAAACAAAGTATGAGGCTTGTCTCCATCACAGAACGGATCCTGGAGCCACCACTCATGTCAGAGACACCTACCACTGCTCATATGATGAAATCATACAAGCACACCACCCTGTAGGCTATTTAATACTGAGTTAGGGTCTGGACCTGAGCGACCACAGCTGACAAAGGCTCCATGGGAGGAGAGAATGTAGCAGGTCGGAAACAGGATGCAGACCTATGTGTGGCCAGTGTTTCAGGATTGGGTAACACAAAAGACAGGGGATAGTGTGCCCTGAGCTTGCCCCAACCTCTGTCCCTTCCTATAGCCCCCCCACGCTAAACCGTGGGGCGACTACTTGAAGACTCGAAATACACTGCTAAGTGTGGGAAGGGAAACACACACAGACTGACAAACATAAAACACAAAAGAATGGTTAACTAGCCGGAGTCACAAAGAGAGGGTACGTCAATAGCAAAATCAGTAAGCAAAGAGTCAATGTCAAAAACTAGCCGAGGTCACAACGATACAGATACAGATACAGAGCAATACAACCTAATGCAGCAAGCGAGTGATGAAGGGATTTCAAACACTGGCACAGGTGACTAGTGAGGCTGCAATTTATGCAGCCAGAACCCCACCTCCAGAACCTGATAGGAGCTGGACAACTACTGAGAATTAACCCCTCATGGTGCAGAATAACCAAGCACAATAGCAGGCACCATGCAGAGGTACCACAAGTCAGCAGTTCAGAACACAACTCCTAGACAGCGCGAGATCTTAGCAGCCGCTGCCCGGGACGAGAGGAGGAGTTTGCGCGGACACGCGCTGGAGGTTGGAGAACACTGCTAGCACCACCAGAAGAACCAGAAGTACCAGCATTCTCTCCAGCGAACCTGACATAAATATTTTAAAAAAGCACTTATCTACCTATACCTATGCAGTCCTACGTGCTACCACATAGACCTTCACACCATTGAAGGAAAAAAAATGTAAACAAGGAATTGTATAACTGATGTGGGCACTGAGTAGGAATTGTCTCGGACTAATTTTCAATACACACCAATGAATTTAATAATGTTAAATGTAGACATATACAGTGACAAAGGAGTATGAAATAAAGATAAAATTACTAATACTAATGACAAGAATAATAATCAGTTAAAAAAAAATTTATAAAAAGAGGAAAAAATGAAAAAAGAAAAAACTTCTTAGCACAATTCATACGTATGAAAATATCTAAAAATTAAAAGGGTGAAAGGATATATATCATGTCCAAAAATTCATTAGATGAGCATATCCCCTTTCTTTAAAAACAAACAAACAAACAAAGGGCACATGTGCTTTGTATAGTGGTTTGGTGGAATATCCAAGAGGCTTATGCTAACAAGATATAGGGCCCTATATCTGTAGCAAAAATATTTCATATGAATAGAGCAGTGTCAGTTCTTAAAGGAAACCTACCACTGCTCATATGATGAAATCATACAAGCACACCTGTAGGCTATTTAATACTGATGCCCGCAGATACTCACATATGTAAATTAGCCCTCCAGTGCTACCCCTACGTCATCAGCCCTCTGCCAATGCCTTCCAATTGTTAATTATTCACGCCTCCGTCTTTCACGGCTCTCGGCACCTGAAGGAGGGAGGGTAGAAAGACGGAAGCGTGAATAATTAACAATTGGAAGGCATTGGCGGAGGGCTGATGACGTAGGGGTAGCACCGGAGGGCTAATTTACATATGTAAGTTAATCAGTTTTTTAGCTAAACTAAAGATCGCTGTGCCTAACCAAAGTATCAGAAGAAGAGTGAAGAAATCAGGCGATACCTTTTTGAGGCTAACTGAGTATATTTGATGGTGAGCTTTCGAGAATACTAGTTCTTTTCGTCAGACATGATGTTATGCATGAAACAGAGAATTCACAGCATTTTATACAAACTAAACAGTGATCATCAAAGGATATTAAAAAAAACCCTCTAAAACAACAGATTGATAAAAACAGGGACATCTTATTTACAACAGGATGGCAATAAAAACATTAAAAACCTATGAGGCGAGACACATGAGCCATGGCTCTTATCTGCTTGTGGCCTCCATGTCAGAGGTAGGAGGTCATGAAGCTGGCATGAATGTTAAGACCACTTTGCAAGATGTTGAATCTCCTCATTAATTTATACTCCCATTCTTTCCTGTCCCTCTGTGTCTTAAAATGTCCCATTAAAATAGTAATCTGCAAATCTTCCATAGTGTGGTCCTCTCTGTAGAAATGTGCAGCCACTGGCAGATCTTTCCTTTCATTTTTAATATCAGATCTGTGTGAGTTCATATGTTGATGGAGTCTCTGGCCTGTTTCCCCAACATAAAGGCCTGTGGTTTGACACTGCTGACACATAATAAGGTAGACCACATTAGAGGACCTGCAAGAAAAGGTTCCCTTGATCTGATGTACCTGCTGTGATTGAGGTACAGGTACCTGGTCACCTGTGCGAATGTGCTGGCATGTTTTACACCTGCTTTGCAGGCAGGGTGAGGTACCATTTTCTGATGGAGGTCTCAGGGCACTCCGGACAACCAGTTGTTTCAGGTTTGGTGGTTGCCGGAAGGAAAGGAGAGGAGGGACTGTAAATATTTCTTTTAATCTTGTGTCTTTATGCAGAATCGGTTGGAGTTCCTTGGCAATGTGACGTAGGATCTCCAGTTGTGGGCTGTAAGTGACTACTAGGGGTACTCTGGCCTCCTGTTGGGTCTCCTTATATTTGAGTAAATCATCTCTGTTGATGGCTGCTGCTTTACCTATTTGGTTATCAGTCACTTTTGGTCTGTAGCCCAACTGGAGAAATTCAGACCTGAGCTCCAGGAGGTGTTTTTCCAGGTCTTTCTTGTCTGAACAGATACGGTTGTAGCGTATGGCCTGGCTGTAGATAATAGATTGTCTGGTATGTTTGGGATGGGAGCTGTTATTTCTCAGGTAGGCCAGTCTGTCTGTTGGTTTATGGAATATTGTTGTGGTTAAAGGGGTATTCTCGTCTGGGCATTTACATTTCAGTTTGATAAATCTGCCATATATAAACATTTCTTCAATTAGATGTTATTAAAAAAAATGTTCCTGTGTGAAGATAAATGTAGTCATTTTATCCCTTAGAAACGAGATAGCTTCCCCGGATACGGCCACCTCTGCCTGAGAGATTGCACAGATAAACAAAAAGTTTTTGTATATGAAATGTCCGGGAGTTACTGCAGGTCCTACACCCGTACTGTAGTAATGATTGCTGAATCCTGGTGGTCCGGCAGGACTCTATAGCGCATGTCTGGCCACCGCTGTCAGAGTGTGAGGTGGTCGTAACCGAGGAAGCCATCTCGTTTCTAAGGGACAACATGGCTATGTTTATAGGAAATTATCTTCACACAGGAACATTTTTTTTAATAACATCCAATTGAAGAAATGTTTATAAATGGAAGATTAGTGAAACTAAATGTGAGTGCCCAGATGAGAATACCCCTTTAAGTCTTTAATCTGTATTGTGGTATCCAGAAAGTGTATCTCCTTGTCTGAATAGCTTAGTTTCAGATTGATGTTGGGGTGAAAGTTGTTGTAGCCCTCATGGAATTGAATTAGGGCCTCCTCACCTGCAGTCCAGATGATCAGAATATCATCAATATATGGAGATAGATCATGGGTTTTGTGGTGCATGTGGATAAGTAAGCACCTTCCAGTTCAGCCATAAAAAGATTGGCATACTGCGGTGCACACCTTAAACCCATCGATGTTCCCATACACTGTAGGTACAGATCCTCTCCAAATGAAAAATAGTTGTGGGTGAGCACAAATTGTATGAGATCTGAGACCAGTTCTGTTGGTAAGTTGTGCTTCTCCATGTGTGCCCGGCATGCTGCTATTCCATCTTTATGGGGGATGTTAGTGTATAGAGATTCCACATCCATGGTGGCCAGAATTGTACCATCAGGAAGTGGGCCTACAGTCTTGAGTTCATTTAAAAGGTCATTTTAAATAAACTTAACACACTAATTAAATTTAACATGCTGACCGCGGCGTGTTTGAGGCATTTAAAGTTCATTTAAGGTGAATCGGACCCCCCGCGGTGCTTACCGGGGGGGTCCGCTGCTCCGATCGCAGGCAAACCCGTGAGATCTTCCTCCGGAAGCCGGGTCCCTGCCTTCTGGCTGGACCCGGCTGTAAGACACTGGGCTCAGTGTCTTGCATTACACAGTGCAATACATCTGTATTGCACTGTGTAACCTGTAAAAAAGCTTGAACAAGTGATCAGAAGATCACTTGTTCAAGCTTAGATGTCAGTAACTGTAAAAAAAAGTAAAGATTTTTTAAAATAAAAATAAATAAAAGAAAGTGAAAGTCCCCCCAAACACCACATTTCCCTTTACACAAGTAATTAAGTATAAAAACACTAAATCACAAAAAAACCCCCACTTATTTGGTATCGCTGTACTGAGCCTCATCAGGAGCATGCCCAGGTGTTATAGGAAGGTCACACAGGCATGTGGAGGCCACACACAATACTGAGCCTCATCAGGAGCATGCTGGAGGCCACACACACACACACAGTACTGAGCCTCATCAGGAGCATGTCCAGGTGTTGTAGGCAGGTCACACATGCACGTGGAGGCCACACAATACTGAGCCTCATCAGGAGCTTCCCAGGTGTTGTAGGGAGGTCATACAGGCACGTGGAGGCTACACACACTACTGAGCCTCATCAGGAGCATGTCCAGGTGTTGTAGGGAGGTCATACAGGCACGGGGAGGTCACACACACAATACTGGGCCTCATCAGGAGCATGTCCAGGTGTTGTAGGGAGGTCATACAGGCACGTGGGGGCCACACACAACACTGAGTAATAAATCTCAAAAACTAACAGCCAAATAAATAACTGCCTGTAAAGAGGAACATTAAAAAAATCTCTTTATTCAATTATTCATATTAAAAACTCGGCTCATAACCAACAAGAGCCTTGTGCAAATACTTAGGCTTAGGTACCGGCTAATGAACCAGCCCTATATCATCCACCCTAGTCTTGTTTATTGGGGTGAGAAGACATGAAGGGGTTAATTTCTATCACCTCGCTGGTTGTTGATTGTAAGGGATTCCACCCCCAAAGGAGGACCTACTAGAAGTGAAAACAATGGAGCGAAATTGAGGGTATAAACCTCTAAAGGCTTCCATTAATGTGTATAACTCTTATTACAGTGCCGCGGTATAATGGCGACTAACGGCGCAGCACTACCCCTGCAATACACCTAACGGTGCATGGTGATTTACATTAGAGTATAGCACATAAGGGACGAGCCATGTAGTGTCACATTCCATTGGTGCTATTGACGCTCATATCCCTGATCTCCATGCGCTAACTTGTCCGAGTCGGCGGAGTTACAAAATCTGTGCCCAGATTTCAGGCCAGGACGTTTGTTGTTTTAATTCATCCTTTCTATCTGGCTTCTATATACACAGCACAACACCCTCGCTGACTAGCTTGACAAGACGCCGGCACTAGTTTGGCCGCGCGTTCCACGTGCACGCGTGGCTATATGTAGCCTAAGCACCGCCCCCTGCGTGCCGGTATTAGCCAATGGGGTTTCCACTAATCCACCTTTCAAGCTCCGTCATATGTGACAGATCAAGCACGTCACCAAAAGAGGTGCGTCTCCATCCACCAATCACAAGAGCCGTGGAGGCGTGTCCACCCTCTTGATCTAGGCTACTGCCGCAAAGTAAGGCGGAGAAATAAAGTGTAATGCGGGATGTTATATTGCGGACCTGCAAGGTAAGTATCCATCATACATCAATGAACAATAAAGGCCTATACATTTAGGAAGTAAAACCAGAGTGGGATTAACCCGGGTCAGAGACAGTAATACATCAGCATAAAAGCAGATCGAAGGAAGAGGACCAGACAACATATATACACTCACCGGCCACTTTATTAGGTCCACCTGTCCAACTGCTCGTTAACACTTAATTTCTAATCAGTCAATCACATGGCGGCAACTCAGTGCATTTAGGCATGTAGACATGGTCAAGACAATCTCCTGCAGTTCTCCCGAGCATCAGTATGGGGAAGAATGGTGATTTGTGGCCTGTGAACGTGGCATGGTTGTTGGTGCCAGAAGGGCTGGTCTGAGTATTTCAGAAACTGTTGATCTACTGGGATTTTCACGCACAACCATCTCTAGGGTTTACAGAGAATGGTCCGAAAAAAAAACCATCCAGTGAGCGGCAGTTCTGTGGGCGGAAATGCCTTGTTGATGCCAGAGGTCAGAGGAGAATGGGCAGACTGGTTCGAGCTGATAGAAAGGCAACAGTGACTCAAATCACCACCCGTTACACCCAAGGAAGGCAGAAGAGCATCTCTGAACGCACAGGACGTCCAACTTTGAGGCAGATGGGCTACAGCAGCAGAAGACCACACCGGGTGCCACTCCTTTCAGCTAAGAACAGGAAACTGAGGCTACAATTTGCACAAGCTCATCGAAATTGGACAGTAGAACATTGGAAAAACGTTGCCTGGTCTGATGAGTCTCGATTTCTGCTGCGACATTCGGATGGTAGGGTCAGAATTTGGCGTCAACAACATGAAAGCATGGATCCATCCTGCCTTGTATCAGCGGGTCAGGCTGGTGGTGGTGGTTATGTAGATGTACACTGGACAGGTAGAGTGGTCTTCCCTGGTGATTTAGATGTACACTGGACAGGTAAAGTGGTCCTCCCTGGTGCTGTAGATGTACACTGGACAGGTAGAGTGGTCCCCCCTGGTGCTGTAGATGTACACTGGACAGGTAGAGTGGTCCTCCCTGGTGATGTAAATGTACACTGGACAGGAAAAGTGGTCCTCCCTGGTGATGTAGAAGTACACTGGACAGGTAGAGTGGTCCTCCCTACTGATGTAAATGTACACTGGACATGTAGAGTGGTCCTCCCTGGTGATGTTGATGTACACTGGACAGGTAGAGTGGTCCTCCCTACTGATGTAAATGTACACTGGACATGTAGAGTGGTCCTCCCTGGTGATGTAGATGTACACTGGACATGTAGTGTGGTCCTCCCTAGTGATTTAGATGTACACTGGACAGGTAGAGTGATCTCCCTCGTGATGTAGATGTACACTGGGCAGGAAAAGTGGTCTTCCCCGGTGATGCAGATCTACACTGGAAAGGTAGAGTGGCCTTCCCTGGTGATGTAGATATACACTGGACAGGTAGAGTGATCTCCCTCGTGATGTAGATGTACACTGGGCAGGAAAAGTGGTCTTCCCTGGTGATGTAGATGTACACTGGACAGGTAGAGTGGTCCTCCCTGGTGATGTAGATGTACACTGGACAGGTAGAGTGGTGCTCTTTGGCGATGCAGATGTACACTGGACAGGTAGAGTGGTCCTCCCCGGTGCTGTAGATATACACTGGACAGGAAGAGTGGTCCTCCCTGGTGATGTAGATGTACACTGGACAGGAAAAGTGGTCCTCCCTGGTGATGTAGATGTACACTGGACAGGTACAGTGGTCCTCCCTGGTGCTGCAGGTGTACACTGGACTGGTAGAGTGGTCTTAGAGCTGTGTATCTCATCCTATCCTGTGTGATACTGACTGCTGAGCTGTGTATTTAATCCAATCCTGTGTGATACAGTCTGCTGAGCTGTGTATCTAATCCTAACCTGTGTGATACTGTCTGCTGAGCTGTGTATCTAATCCTCTCCTGTATGATACTGCCTGTTGAGCTGTGTATCTAATCCCATCATGTGTGATACTCTCTGATGAGCTGTGTACCCTATACTACTGGAGTAGCTGCTGGATGTGCTTAGATACATGCGATACAGCCTCCCTGAGCTCTGAGGGTTGTCTCATACACCTCAGTTTCCAGTACATTGGGGCAGATATGGGAAGACTCCGCCCTCTTGGGGGTCACATGTGGCGGTCGGTAAGTGTTGCGCAATGTGACCCCGTGGTGTCCTGTGGCCAATAGGATGTGATGCCCCCCCCCCCCCCCTGCAGGCCCCGGGCAGAGGTCACAGCGATGTCTCCTCCAGATCCCCTCCAGCTCCACACATGGTCCCTGCATCTCCCATTATCCGCTTTATGATCCCAGGAATGGAGAATTCCAGGAATTACTGGACCTGGGGGAATCGTCTGCTGCGCTGTGCACAACGCGTTTTGGAGAATCTATTAATGTGAATTTGTGAAGATTTTGTCAGAATTCAGGGGATTCTGTGATAGAAACCAAAGCTAATCAAAGAATTTGCTGTTGTGATAATATGGACCGGACTCTCATGCTGCACCTCTGGCCTGGAATGTTCTCTCTCCGGCAGTCAGTCTGTATAATATGACCCGAGTGCTCATCACACCTCGAGGTCCTCAAGTTTGTCCATGATTCCCCATTTTCAGCAAATTTGATACATTCTAGATGTCTGGACCCCTGAAGCCTCCACATGGAGCCTGTACTGTCTAAGAATGTGAGGGACCTGCTCTGCTGAGGTTCTTACCAGTGAAGGATTTATGATACTTTTCTGCCATCAGTCAGAAGGTGAAGGTCAGAGGTGAAGGCTGAAGGTCAAGAGCCCCAAATACTACTTCTCCATAGACCTCAATCAGGATTGGGGTAATTTATTGGGGAAAATATGTTAATGTATTAAGTTTTTCTTTAGTTTTGTAAATTTAATCATTTTGGAGAATTGGGAATTTCATAGAAGACTCCTCCCGTGCTGCACCTCCGCCCTGGAGTGATCCTCCTTGACATTGTCCACCGAACGCTTCTTCGTTTCCCGTTGTAACCAATTATGACAATTATGACATCGTTGAGGAGAATTGAGAGGAGGTTGGACCTTAAATGGCGACAATTCGGAATAAGAGTCTCACAAAGAGGGTCTTGTATGTGGCACAGGGTGGCCGACAGCTCGAGGAGGACGATGACGGATGGTCCTGGGCTTGCTGACGGTTTCCCGTGGTTCTTTCTTCTTTCCTTAGTTAATAAGGAGGGAGGAATGAAATTCTAAAAGCCTTCAAGGAAAGAAGATTGAATTAAGATGGAGGTAAATATGGAGCCCGTGTGGCATCAGAAGACCTGTCGTACCGCTATCGGTGGCAGCAGCCTTGGCTCAGTCGTTATGGCGAAGTAGTTGAGGTACCTCAGAAAAACCGTGATGAATTTGGCATTTGGTCTGGGGCCTGGACCTTCATGATGAAGTTGAAGTGTTCAGGCGGCACAGTCGCCCACATTCCCTCTTCAGCCTTTCTTGGGCGAGACAGAATCCTGATTTTCTGCCAGGGGCAGCCGAAGGTCTGTCACAGGTGCGGTGACCCCACACACTTCAGCGCCAGCTGCCAAATGCAGAAGTGCGCTTTGTGTGGTGGGCTAGGTCATCTCGCTGCATCCTGTAAGGACATTAGGTGTAACCTGTGTGGTGAGCTCGGTCACCCTTTCAGCCGTTGTCCTCGCTCCTTTGCCAATGCGGTTGTGACCCCAGTGGAGGAGAGCCATGAGGTTGCTTCTGCTGGGGAAGGTACCAGCAGAGGTGAAGGAGCTGAGGGGCCTGTGAAGAAAAGCAAGAATAAGTCACCTTCTCAGTTGAGGCGGCTTGAAGCCAGACAAAAAGGGAGAGAACTGGGGAAGCCTCAGGTTGCTGGGGTGACCCTTGGTCCTTCCTCAGAGGCTGGTCATGCTACTGAGGCCCTGAGGGATGATGAGTTGGATGAGGAGGTCAGGAGGATGGAGCGCGAGAAAGGTGCCATGTCCTCCACGTCCTCCCATTATGAGAGTATGGATGAGGATAACAGGATTTGGCTAGAAAATAAGCGCAAGCAGAAAAAGAAAAGACGCGGCCTATCTAAGGTACCTAAGGAAGGGAAAACTTCCTCCCCTCTGGTTGAGCTTTCCAACCGGTTCCTCACCCTTGTTGAAATCGACTTCTCGGAAGGCGGGATGAATATGGGGTTCTGGAGGTGGAAGCCTTGGTTCCCCTCTTGACTGAGGTATTCAATGAGTGTCTTTCCTCGGGCGCTCTGCCGAAGTCAATGAGGAGGTCAGCCCTGATCATCCTGTCAAAGGGTAAGGACCGATCTCGTGTTGAGAACTGGCGGCCCATAGCGCTTCTCAATACGGACAGAAAGGTTTTGGCGAAGGTGTTGTTTAATTGCGTTTGCGCCCCGGCTCCTTTAGGGGACCCAGCACTGCTCTGTTCCAGGCCGCAGTACATTTAGTGCTGTGCTTTGTGTCCGGGAGGCAGTGGAGCAGGGCAGGGCTGGTAACTGGAAGGGGTACTTGCTGTCCTTGGATCAGGTAAAAGCGTTTGACCGGGTTGACCACGAGTATCTCTGGTCTGTCCTTCTGAGGTATGGCCTGCCGGGGGAGTTTGTCGATTGGCTAAAGGTTTTGTACGCAGGGGCAGAGAGTTTCCCGCTTGTGAACGGTTGGATTGGCCGCTCTTTTGAGGTCGGGTCTGGTGTTCGCCAGGGTTGTCCTCTGAGCCCACTACTGTACGTGTTCGCGATCGACCCATTCCTTAGGAGGGTTGATCGTGGGCCGTTGGTGGGAGTCGGGATGGATCGGGCGGCACCGGAAGCCACTCTAAGGGTGGTAGCGTATGCCGATGATGTCACCGTTTTTGTGTCCTCGGGAGGGGAGGCGCAATGGGTGATGTCAGAGGTCGACCGCTACTCAGAGGCTTCTGGGTCCAAGATCAACCGGGATAAGTGTGAGAGTCTCTGGCTGGGAGAGGGAGGTCCAGGCTTTGATCTCCCGGACACTCTTCCAAGGGCCCCAGGACTCCGCCAAAGTTCTTGGCATCGAATTTGGCCAGGGGGATTACCCCATGCAAAACTGGGATGGCAAGGTTAAGATCGCCGCTCAGAAGGTGGACCAGTGGAAGGGTTGGTGTTGACCCTCAGAGAAAGGGTGAACCTGATTAAAACCTACCTGCTCCCATTGCTGATATATCTGGGCAGTGTGTGCATGTTGCCAGAGCCCCTCTGGACTCGGGTGTACAGTCTGTTCTTCCAGCTGTTATGGGGGAATAGGCTGAACCTTATCAAGAGGGAGGTTACTTACCGCACGAGGAGACAAGGAGGGTTGTGTATGGTCAACCCTGTGGTGTTCCTAGTGAATACCTTTCTTAAGATCAATGTTGCAAACCTCTGGAAAGAGAGGGCTCCTCCGTGGGTATACTCCTGCAGGGGATGGGCTCCTCCGTGGGTATACTCCTGTAGGGGATGGTTTCGGCCTTTCTTCCAGGAATGGGAGACAGGAGGACAAGTGAAGGATCTCCGCACACCGCATGGGCATCTTCCAGCTTACGCTACCCCGGTTCTGAAGGCGATTCGCCGGTGGGGTCTGGGAATGTGGGAGATCAGGACCATGTTGAGGAAAGTCTTCAACAAGAGGGTTCTGTTTGCCCATTTTTTGGGATGGGTTTAAGTCTTTTCAATACCATCAGGATCCACTTGAAGTTCTGGAACATGACTTGGCGCTGCTTCCATGGAAAGCTGTGTGTGAGGGACAATCTGAAGAACAGGAGCACTGTAACAACCTTGGATGAGGAATGAAGGCCTGTTGGCTGAGTTGACAGGGGTGGACCCCTAGCTGAAGACGTTGGCCCTTCCAATGCCCCACAGCCAAGTCTCTTGGAGAGACAGTAACAATCTCTTTAGTTTGCCCCTTGTGATATATTAGAGATGGTATTGAAGTTGCGGCTGGAGCACGTGGTTGCTGTGGGAGATCTGCCATTTTAGACCTGGTGCACAAGAGGAATCCATTGTCGGTTAGTGGTGCTCCTGGGCACATCATGCGCCTCTAGGGTTCTAACTAGGGCTCTGTGCAGGCTGTCGGCAGGCCAGGATGCAGCGCACAGTGTAACCCAGGATGGACGACTGACCTCCCTTTTGCCAGATTCAGTGCTCTCTCTCTCTCAAATAAGAAGGGGGTGGTTGACAACTCCCTGTTGATAGGAAGAGGCTGGAGTTTCCCATCGCTCTCGGGTGAGTGAAATTTCTGCCACAAAGATTATTGTTTTCAATACTGGAGCAATGCTCCCACGTCATGCAACACACAAATACAGGACTGTGAGTTAGGCACATAGTCCATTAACAGCCAGAATAAGGCTCAGGAATAGATAATCTTGTTTGAGACCCCATTTACTAAATCCCTACTGGGGCCAACAATATGCAGAAGCAGCAGAAACCTGGACTATTCCGGACCTGTCTGGGGCCGGCAAGGTAAAGCAAGAAGAGGTAGAGGCCATGTGTGTAGAAGGTTTCCCCCTGGGGTACTCTCAGTATAGGAGTCTATCTCTTGGGAAGATGTTATATGGGGAGGCCTGTGATGATAGCAGCAGGCCAGGGACACACAAGGCCAAAGTGATTCCTTTGGCAGGCTGCAAACAGCAGCACAACAGTAGGCTGGCAATACAACCTTCCTTTTAAGGCTGTAGATTGGCTGATTCTATAGCAATAATGAGTGCCGATGGCTTGCGGGAATGTCAGCATGGATGTCAGCGTCACTGGAAATACCTCCTATGGAGCCATGTTGGCTCTGCTGCATTACCAGCACACAGAGACCCAGAAATCTCAGAAGTGAGAAGAGTCTATATTTCTAGGTTTTTTAAGTCTAGACACCCAGTCTTGCCAGCCAATCATTAGCCTGGAAATAAAATGTGTCTTTGAGGAGTACAGAGGAGTCTGGAGTAGGGCAAAGCATTCTAGCAGGATTAGAGGAGCACAGAGGAGTCTGTAGGAGGAGGACAGAGAAGTCTGCAGAAGGAGGACAGAGGAGTCTGGAGGAGAAGGAGGAGAGAGGGGTCTAGATGAGGAGGAGAACATAGTGGTCTGGATAAGGAGGGGAGAGTCTGGAGGGGAAAGGCAGAGGAGTCTGGAGGGAGGAGGACAGAAGGGTCTGGAGGAGGAGGACAGAGGGGTCTGGAGGAGGAGGACAGAGGAGTCTGGAGGTGGAGGACAGAGGAGTCTGGAGGAGGAGGAGGAGGCAGAGGGATATGGAGGAGAAGGGGAAGAGAGGGGTCTAGATGAGGAGGAGAAAATAGTGGTCTGGATAAGGAGGGGAGTCTGGAGGGGAAAGGCAGAGGAGTCTGGAGGGGGAGGACAGAAGGGACTGGAGGAGGAGGACAGAGGGGTCTGGAGGGAGGAGGACAGAGGAGTCTGGAGGTGGAGGACAGAGGAGTGTGGGGGAGGAGGAAGACAGAGGGTCTGGAGGAGCAGGAGGAGGACAGAGGGATAGGGAGGACAAGAGGGAGAGAGGGGTCTAGATGAGGAGGAGAACATAGTGGTCTGGATAAGGATGATAGAGGAGTCTGGAGGGGCAAGGCAGAGGGTCTGAGGCGTCGGTAAGGGAAGGGCGGTGGGGGGGAATGCAGAGGAGTCTGGGAGGGCAAGGCGAGGAGTCTGGAGGGAGGAGGATCAGAGGGTCTGGAGGAGGGACAACGGAGGGTTGCCCCCAGGAGGAGGAGAGAGGAGTCTGGAGTTGGGACAGAGGAGTCTGTAGAAGCAGGAGGAGGACAGATGAGTCTGGAAGGAGGAGGAGGACAGAGGAGTCTGAAGGAGGAGGACAGAGAAGTCTGGAGGAGAAGGAGAACAGAGGAGTCTGGAGGTGGAGGACAGAGGAGCCTGGAGGAGAACAGAAGGGTCTGGTGGAGGAGGACAGAGGAGGAGGACAAAAGGGTCTGGTGGAGGAGGACAGAAGGGTCTGGTGGAGGAGGACAGAAGGGTCTGGTGGAGGAGAGAGGAGGACAGAGGAGTCTGGAGGAGGAGGACAGAAAGGTCTAGTGGAGGAGGCCAGAGGGGTCTTGTGAAGGAGAACAGAGGGGGTCGGAGGAGGATGAGACAGGAGTCTGGAAGAGGATATAGGAGTCTGGAGGAGGAGGCAGAAGGGTCTGGTGGAGGACAGAGGAGTCTGAAGGAGGACAGGGTTCTGGTGGAGGACAGAGGAGTCTAAAGGAGGACAGAGGAGTCTAGAGGAGGAGGAGGACAGAGAAGTCTGGTAGAGGGCAGAGAATTCTGGAGGAGGAGGAGGTTAGAGAGGTCTGGTGGAGGAATAGGAGTCTGGAGGAGAACAGAGTATTCTGGAGGAGAAGGAGCACAGGGAGGTCTGGTGGAGGAGGAGGACAAAAGGAATTTTATGGAGCATAGAGGAGTCTGGAGGAGCAGGAGGAGGACGGACGGGTCTGGAGGAGGACAGAGGAGTCTGTAGGAGGAGGACAGAGGAGTCTGGAAGAGGACAGAAGAGTCTGGAAGAGGACAGAGGAGTCTGGAGGAGGGGACAGAGAGGTCTGGTGCAGGATAGAGGAGTCTGGAGGAGGAACGGAGGTCTGGAGGAAGGAGGACAGAGAGGTCTGGTGGAGGATAGAGGAGTCTGGAGGGAAAGAGGATTCTGGAGGAGAAGGAGCACAGAGGAGGTCTGGTGGAGGAGGAGGACAAAAGGAATTTGATGGAGCATAGAGGAGTCTGGAGGAGGACAGAGGAGTCTGGAGGAGGAGGACAGAGGAGTCTGGAGGAGGAGGACAGAGAGGTCTGGAAGAGGACAGAGGAGTCTGGTGGAGGAGGACAGAGAGGTCTGGTGCAAGATAGAGGAGTCTGGTGGAGGAAAGGGAGGTTTGGAGGAGGAGGAGGACAGAGAGTTGGGTTGAGGAGCAAAGGTCATGTGGAGGTCTGAGACGAGGGTCTGCGGAGGGAGGAGGATAGAGGTATCTGAAGGAGGACAGAGGTCTGGTGGAGGACAGAGGAGTCTGGAGGAGGAGGACAGAGGGGTCTGGTGGAGGACAGAGGAGGAGGAGGACAGGGAGGTCTGGTGGAGGACAGAGGAGTCTGGAAAAGGACAGAGAGTCTGGGGAGGAGAGAAGATCAGACAGAGGAGGTCTGGTGGAGGACAGAGGAGTCTGGAGGAGGGATAGGGACAGAGGAGGCTGGGAGGAAGGAGTCAATGGAGTTGAGGAGGAGGAAGAAGGGTCTGGATGAGGAGGCACAGAGGGGGTCTGGTGGAGGACAGAGAATTCTGGAGGAGGATTAAGGACAAGGAGGCGGGGAGGAGAGTAGGCCAGAGGGGAGGTCTGGTGGAGGCAAGAGAGTCTGGAGGAGGATAGGAAGAGGAGAGTCTTGGAGGAGGACCGAGGAGTCTGAGGAGGAGGAGGGCAGTAGGGTCCTGGAGGAGAGGACAGAGGTGGGTGTAGGCCAGCAGAGTCTGGAGGAGGACAGAGGATTCGTAGAAGGATTAGCATAAGGGAGTCTTGGAGGAGGGAGGACCGGGGAGGTCCTGGGGCAAGAAGTCTAGAGGAGGAGGAGAACAGAGGAGTCTGGAGAAGGAGGCCAGAGGGGCACCTGGAGGAGGAGGACAGAGGAGTCTGGAGGAGGAGGACAGAGGGTTCTGGAGGACTGAGGACAGGAAGGTCTGATGGAGGACTGAGGGGTCTGGAGGCAAAGGTAGGGATGAGAACAGAGGGTTGGAGTAGGGGAGGACAGAGAGCTTGGAAAGGAAGGGTAGGGTCTAATGGGACAAAGGAGTCTGGAGAGAGGAGAACAGAGTGATCTGGTTGGTGGGGAGGAGGACAAGGATCTTGAGGAGGCAGGACGGGAGGTCTGGTGGCAGGAACAAGGAGTCTGGAGGAGGAGGGAGAACAGAGAGGGGTCTGGAGGAGTAACAGAGGGGCTGGTGGAGAGTAGGAAACACAGGGGTTGGTTACAGGACAGAGGAGCTGGAAGACGGAAGGACCGAGGGGCTGCGGTAGTGAGGAGCGACAAGGAGCCTGGGAAGAGGCAGAGAGGTCGGAGGAGAGGACACAGAGGTCTGGTGGAGGAAAGAGGAGTCTGGAGGAGGTGGAAGACAGGGAGGTCTGGTGAATGACAGATACGTCTGGAGGAGGACAGGGACGTCTGGAGGAGGACAGAGGAGTCTGGAGGAGGAGGACAGGGAGGTCTGGAGGAGGAGGACAGGGAGGTCTGGAGGAGGAGGACAGGGAGTCTGGTAGAGGACAGAGGGTTCTGGAGGAGGAGGACAGAGACGTCTGGCAGAGGAGGACAGAGACGTTCTGGCGAGAGGACAGATGACGTTAAGACGAGACGTCTGGGGCAGGCAGAGAGCATGGGGAGGAATGAGACCTCAGGAGAGTCAGGAGGGAGGACAGAGAGTCTGGAGGAGGTGGACAGAGGAGGAGGAGGATCAGAGGTCTGGAGGAGGAGGACCAGACGGTTCTGGATGGACACAGGGGTCTGGTGGAGGACAGAGGAGTCTGGAGGAGGACAGGGAGGTCTGGTAGAGGACAGAGGGGTCTGGAGGAGGTGGACAGAGGAGGACAGAGGGCTGGAGGAGGAGCACAGACGGCGAGACCAGGTTCTGGAGCCAGAGTTCTGGACCAACACGGGGATCTTGGTGCTGCAGCAAGAGGAGTCTGGAGGAGCAGAGGACAGGGGGTCTGAGGGGAAAGACAGGGAGGAGGAGGACAGGAATGTCTGGAGGAGGACAGAGGGGTCTGGAGGAGGACGGAGGAGTCTGGAGGTAGGAGGACAGGGAGGTCTGGTAGAGGACAGAGGGGTCTGAGGAGGTGGACAGAGGAGGACAGAGGTCTGGAGGAGGAGGACAGACGGTTCTGGAGGAGGTACCAGTCGTGAACAGGGGTCTGAGAGAAGGCCAGGGGGAGGAGGAGAGGAGTCTGGACGGAGGAGACAGGTCAGGAGGGTCTGCAGAGGGTGGAGGAGGACAGAGGAGTCTGGAGGAGGAGGACAGGGATGTCTGGAGGAGGCAGCAAGGGGTCTGGAGGAGGGGACAAGGGGAGGAAGTTCTGGAGGAGAGGACAGACGGTTCTGGTAGAGACAGAGGGCTAGGTGGACCAAAGAGGACAGGGGTCTGAGAGGAGGGTGGAGGCACAGTTGGTGCAGCGTAGTCTGGAGAGAAGTACAGGGGTGTGTTGCAGGAGACGTGAGGACAGAGGATTCTGGAGACGGACAGTAGAGTCGGAGGAGGAGTGACACAGAGGTCTGGGGAGGAAAGAGGAGTCTGGGCAGGAGGTGGAGACATGGCGGTCTGGTGAGGCAGACAAGGACGTCTAGGAGAGGACAGAGAGTCTGGAGGAGGAGGGAAGGGAGGTCGAGGAGGAGGACGGGAGGTCTTGGTAGAGGACAGAGGGTCTGGAAGATGAGGACAGAGAGTGGAGCAGGACAGAGACGTCTGGCAGAGGAGGGACAGAGAGAGTCTGGCGGAGGAGACATGAGACGCTGGCGGAGGACAGCAGACGTCTGGGGGACAGGACTTCAGGAGGCGGACAGGAATGTCTGGAGGAGGTGGAACGAGGGGTCGGACGGGTTGGAAAGGAGGAGGGAGACAGGAGAAGTCTGGCGGAGGGGACCAGAGACGTCTGGTCGGAGAAGGACAAGACTTCAGGAAGGAGGAGGACAGGGAGGTCTGGAGGAGGAGGACAGGGAGGTCTGGAGGAGGAGGACAGGGAGGTCTGGTAGAGGACAGAGGGTTCTGGAGAGGAGGAGGACAGAGGAGGAGGCAGAGGAGGACAGAGACGTCTGGCGGAGGAGGACAGAGGCGTCTGGCGGAGGAGGACAGAGACGTCTGGCGGAGGACAGAGACGTCTGGAGGAGGACAGAGACGTCAGGAGGAGGACAGGGAGGTCTGGTAGAGGACAGAGGGGTCGGGAGGAGGTGGACAGAGGAGAAGGAGGACAGTCGGTCTGGAGGAGGAGGACAGACGGTTCTGGATGAGGAAACAGGGGTCTGGTGGAGGACAGAGTAGTCTGGAGGAGAAGTACAGGGGGGTCTGCAGGAGGAGGAGGACAGAGGAGTCTGGAAGAGGACAGAGGAGTCTGGAGGAGGAAAGAGGAGTCTGGAGGAGGTGGAAGACAGGAAGGTCTGGTGGAGGACAGGGACGTCTGGAAGAGGACAGAGGAGTCTGGAGGAGGAGGACAGAGGAGTCTGAGGAGGGTGACAGGGGTCTGGAGGAGGAGGACCGGGAGTTCTGGTGAGGTACAGAGGTTCTGGAGGAGGAGGACAGAGGAGAGGAGGCCCCACAGAGACGTGGGCGGAGGAGGACAGAGCGTCGGCGGAGGACAGAGTACAATCTGCTGGATGGATCAGTAGACGTCTGAGGAGGAGGGATTCTGGAAGGAGGCAGGGGACATGAGTGGAGTGGGCAGAGTGGCAGAGGAGAGGAGAAGGTCAGGAGGTGGAGGAGTGGAGAAGAGGGTTCTGGAGGAGGACACAGGGGTCTGGTGGAGGACAGAGGAGTCTGGAGGAGGACAGAGGAGTCTGGAGGAGGAGGACAGGGAGGTCTGGTAGAGGACAGAGGGGTCTGGAGGAGGGGGAGCACAGAGGCGGCAGGAGGACAGAGGTCGGAAGGACTCGGTTTCTGGAGGACTGAGAAACGTCGGTTCTGGAGGAGCAGAGCTCGGAGAGCTAGGTGGCGGCGGTGAGCTGAAGAGACAGGTAGGCGGCGAGGAGAGCGGAAGAGGAGTCTGGAGGAGAAGGAGGACCAGAGCAGGTCTGGAGGAGAAGGAGTGACCAAAGAGGAGGTAGAGGAGGAGGAGGACGAGAGGGCTGGGGAGGTACGAGAGGAGTCTGGAGGAGAGAGAGGAGGAGGAGACATAGAGGTCGGGAGGACAGCACAACAGATAGCTCAGACATACACAGTACAGACGCAGACCAGACTAACACAGACTCGCCATACACGACCCAACAGATACATAGTACGCCAGACAGTACATCACACTCATACAACTAACACTACACATATGTGCATAGGTACACTGCAGACAGTACACCACACCCAGCACAGGACGCCAGACACATACGACACCGAGACAGACGACACGCAGCAGACAGACAGTCACAGCCCTACCCAGGAGACATCAGACAGAGACGAACGCAGACACAGACACCACGCAGCACCGAACAGCACAGCCGACACGATTGACGAGACCCAGTACACAGACGACACGGACATAGAAACTGAGAAATAAGCACACCCATACTATAACGCATACACATACCTACACAGTGACATAAAGAACTCATACAGAACACACCCATACATTACTATACTCAAACACACATAGTATTTATCATAACTACTACCCTCTACATAGTACACTCAACATAACATCACACCCATACCACACACCTATACTGAATACACATCACTGATACTCGAACAGAAATCACACCCTATGGACAGACTCATACCCACACGACCACCGAGGCAGACGTGACACGCAGACAGACACCACACCCGACAGATACTGACGCAGACACAGACGAGACGCAGACAAGACGATGGATGCGGGACGTACACAACACCCCTGAGACACCCCCGACGACACAGACAGAGGACGACACGCAGACAACAGACGAAACAGACAGAGGCCGACACGATGACACGGACGAGACGCGACAAATGACAAAGCACAGTACGACACCGAGACAGACGACACCGCGACAGAGGACACGCAGACGAGACGACACGCAGGGAAACAGAGACACCTGAGAAGAGTGGACCGAGAAGTATAAGACACGAGGACACAGACGACACCGAGGATCAGAAGAAACGCAGACAGACACCACACCAGACCACAGACGCCGACACAGACGACACCTAGGACAGAACACGCAAGACAGACACCACACCCAGACAAGACGTACAC
Organism: Engystomops pustulosus; assembly: GCA_019512145.1. Taxonomy (NCBI): domain Eukaryota; kingdom Metazoa; phylum Chordata; class Amphibia; order Anura; family Leptodactylidae; genus Engystomops; species Engystomops pustulosus. The sequence continues at coordinate 14,095 of WNYA01001987.1, read as the reverse complement.
AGACAATGAGACGACACTGCGACAAAGGGACTAGACGCAGACAACAGACACATAATACCGATACACTAGTACACGCATTACTAACTATACTCAGACACATACAATACGACACCCGAGTACATAGTACACTATACGAGACTAGACGCAGACCACAGAAGAGAAGGAAACAACACAGACGACAACCGCAGACAGAGGACACGCAGACGAGACGTACGAATACGACAGACACAGTACGACACCGATAAGAGTACACGCCAGACGTACTTTAGACGCATACACATTACGAGACGCGGACACATACACATATACACCGATAAATAGATACACGCATACGATACTACAATCTGACACATTACTAGACTCCTACAATACGTAAACTATACAGTAGTACCACCGGAGAGGACACCGAGACATGAGACACGGCATACTAGACGACACGCAGACACAGACGACACCGAGACAGAGGACACGAAGGACGAGACCGACAGCAGGAACAAGAGACTGACACCGAGGGGACAGAGGACAATAAGACACAGACAACCACAACCAGACACAGACCGCAGACACAGACAGGCACCCGAGACTAGACGACACGCAGACAGACACCAAAACCCAGACACATGACGACACAGAAAGAGACGACAGCAACACAGACGGACGAAGAACGACACACAGACGACCCCGGAACAGGAGGACACGCAGGACGGACGAGACGCAGACACAGGTACAAAGACGACAACGGAGAACAAGGACAGCAGACTTAGGAACGAGACGCAGGACACAGACGATTAACTCAGCACATACAGTGAACGACACCGAGGGACCTAGGACAGCAGACTATACTAGACGCAGGACACAGACGACGACGACACCGAGGAGGCACGCAGACGAGACAGACCAGACACAGACGAGACTCAGACACAGACCAGAAACACCGTAGACATAGTACAAGCAGGACGAGACGACACTCATACAAGACGATACGCAGACACATACGCACACCGAGACATAGTACCGATGACATAGGAAACCGATCCAGAGGAACGCAGAGATATACACTCAGACACAGAGACACAGATTACAGAGGACAAGCATGGGACGGAAAGGACGCAGACACAGACGAGACGCATACACAGACCACAGACGACACCGAGAGAGAGGACACGCAGACGAGACGCGACGCATGGACCACAGAAGAGGGCAGACACAGACACGACCGATCACCGGAGACAGAGGACCACGCAGACGAGGACGAGACGCAGACACAGACGAGAGACGCAGACACAGACACACAGACGACAGCAGACACCGACGACAGCAGACAGACACCCCACACCAACACAGACGAGACGCGACACAGACGAAACAGAGACGAGACGACACGCGACAGACACCCACCCAGACACCACACCCAGACACCAGACGAACGAGACACAGACGAGACGCAGACGACACGAACAGACGCACGCAGACCGACACCACACCCAGGACAAGATAGGACACGCAGACAGAGAGCCCGCGGACAGACAGCACACCAGACTAGAGCAGAACAGGACGCACCGAGACAGAAAGACACGCGAACAGACAGCACACCGCAGAGAGACGGCAGACAAGACGACACAGAGACAGACGACAGCAGACAGACACCAGCCAGACACACACCCAGACACAGACGAGACGAAGCTCACAGACGAGAAGCAGACACAGACGAAACCGAGACAGAACGACTACGCCGACCGACACCACTACCCAGACAACAGACGACACGTCAGACCACAGAAGACACAGGAGGGAAGAATACACGCCGACAGACAGAACACCCAGACGATACGCAGCCCCACACGACACGAGACAGACGACACGCAGACAGGACACCACACCCATGGACACAGACGGACACGCAGACACATACGACACAGATACAGAAGACAAGCAGACAGAACAGCACACCCAGACGAGATCGACACGACGAACAGAGAAGACGACACGAGAAAGTAACCAACCCAGACACAACGACATCGGACACAGACGATACGCATACACATACGATACGCGTACAGAATCACACCCGAAGATACACAACAATACTTAACCTATACACATACACCTATACATAGTCCACTCATACTATATAAATCATAATCTTCCAGCTCGCTCCTACAGAGGGTATTACATACGGTGGTGGTGACCACTACACACACCCTTGAGGGGGCTTCTGTGGTGATGGATGATTTGCACGCTCTTGTTCATGGGGCAGGAAATGAGGGGCTGCCATCCTGTAATTTGCTTATCACCCGCCTTAACCCCTGCAGTGCCAGGCCCTCCCCCATACTGTCTGACATCTGGAATCCTAGGCAGCTGTGGGGCGGGAGGTGCCCGAGGGGCGGGACACAGTATATATATATAAAGGACACTGCCTGCAAGACTGAAACATCTGACATGAGGATCTGCTGGGGGAGTAGTCCGCAGCCCGGAGCTCCACCGCTCCCATGGATTTTATATATTTGGCTTGTTCTGACCCCTTTAAGCGCCCCGGAGAAGACCCTCGGTGAGTAACCCCCCAATTCTCTGCTCTTATACAATGTATCAGCAGCCCCCCTGCTCTTATATAGGGGAGACAGATGTAGCGGCAGCCCCCATACTCTAATGGGGTACAAGTATCAGACAGCCCACTGATCTTAAAGGGGTACAATGTATCAGCAGCCCCCCTACTCTTATATAGGGGTACAATGTATAGCAGCCCATGATCTTATATAGGAGTACAAACACTGTATCAGCAGGGCCCACCGTGCTCTTATTACGGGGTACAATGCTATCAGGCAGGAGCCCCCTGTGCTCTTTATACGGGGTACAATGTATCAGCAGCCCCCTGCTCTTATACGGGGTACAAGGTAATCAGCAGCACCTCTGATCTTATACGGGGTACAATGTATCAGCAGCCCCCCTGCTCTTATATAGGGGTACAATGTATCAGCAGCCCCACTTGCTCTATTAGGGGTACAAATGTATCAGCAGCCCATGCTCTGATAAGGCGGTACAATGTATCAGCAAGCCCCCCTGGCTCTTATAAGGGGTTACAATTGTATCAGCAGACCCCTGCTATTATAAGGGGGGTCAATTTGTATCAGCAGCCACCCTGCCTATTATAAGGGGTTAAATGTATCAGCAGCCCCCCTGCCTCTTATACAGGGTACAATACAATGTTTCAGCAGCGCCCCCCCTTGCTCTATACGGGGTACATGTATCAGCAGCCCCCCTGCTCATTATAGAGGGGTACAATGTTATCAGAAGCCCACCTGCTCTTTTATACAGGGTACAATGTCAGCACAGACCACCTGCTCTTATACGGGGTACAATGTATCAGCAGCCCCCTGCTCTTTTACGGGGTACAATGTATCAGCAGCCCCCCTGCTTTTATATGGGGTACAATGTATCAGCAGCCCCCCTGCTCTTATACAGGGTACAATGTATCAGCAGCCCCCGGCTCTTATACAGGTACAATGTATCAAGCAGCCCCTGTCTTATATAGGAGTACAATGTATTCAGCAGCCCCCCTGCTCTATACAGGGTGGTGGTACAATGTATCAGCAGCCCCCCGGCTCTTATACAGGGTACAATGTATCAGAGCAGCCCCCCTGCTCTTATAAGGGGTACAATGTATCAGCAGCCCCTGCTTCTTATACAGGGGTTACAATGTATCAGCAACCCCCATGTCTTATCCGGGGTACAATTTCGTATCAGCCAGCCCCCTGCTTCTTTTTACGGGTACAACTGTATCAGCAAGCCCCCATTGATTTTATATGGGGTACAATGTATCAGCAGCCCCCTGCTCTTATACAGGGTACAATGTATCAGCAGCCCCATCCCTGCTTATAAGGTACATGTATCAGCAGCCCCCTGCTCTTACTAACAGGGTACAATGTATACAGAAGCCCCTGCTCTGAAAAGGGTACAATGGTATCAGCGCCCCATGGATATTATACGGGGTACAATGTATCAGGCAGCCGCCCTGTATATGGGGTACAATGTATCAGCAGCCCCCCTGCTCTTATATGGGGTACAATGTATCAGCAGCCCCCCTGCTCTTATACGGGGTAACAATGTATCAGCAGCCCCCCTGCTCTTATATGGTGGTACAATGTATCAGCAGCCCCCCTGCTCTTATATGGGGTACAATGTATCAGCAGCCCCCCTGCTCTTATATGGGGGAAGCTACAGAGGAAACTCCATTACTGGAGAAAAGTGAACGGTTCTTACATGCTCCATGCTATATCAGCTAACACACGTAAACAGATCGCTGCTGTGATACAAAATAATGTAGGGTCACATAAAACAACAGCGATCAATACAGGCTGAATAAATATTGTAACAAAAATTAATAATAATCTACATAAACATCACCCACCGATACACTGTAACAGATCCCTGCTGTGATGAACGGTTACAATGTAACAATTAGTGATATAAATACACAATACTCAACCTGATATCAGCGGAGACCCAAATATCATATAACGTCACATACTACAATATCTACTACTATAATACTGCAATACTATAATACTGCAATATCCCTCATTACTACTATACTACTACAATAATACTGCTATACTATAATACTGCAATATCCCTCATTACTACTATATTACTACAATAATACTGCTATACTATAATACTGCAATATCCCTCATTACTACTATACTACTGCTATACTCACCATTATTACTGTATTACTAGACTGTAACTCTTCTGATACATTGTGACTAATCTCTGCTGTGATAAACATTTTGCAGCACAATCCTCTATGTTTTATCTAATGCCCCAGACCAATATGTGAATGGGGGCACAGTTACTACCCGGTCACCGAAGGTCAGATCTGCGTCTATATCCTGCATCTGTCGTTCCCCGCTTCAGGTCCCCAGGGTTCACCTTCTTTTCTGGTTGCACATAAACCCATAGGGGAGTGGTGGCAAAATTTTAGCGACCAAGGTGCCGCAAAACTCAACACAAAGCCATATTGATTCAAAGGTTGTGCAAACCAAAATTACGAGAATTCAGACCTGTCCACACATTTCTCCCTCTTCTACAGTCCCAAGCGCAAGTAAATATCACTTAAATATAACTTAAAGCAGCATATTTAAGTTGCTGGAATGCAGACAATTTTTTTCGTTAAGATTTCTGAGTGGATGGTTTGGGTGGCCCAGGTGCCACACAGAGAAAGAAAGGGCTCTGAGTGCCGCATTCTGGCACCTGTGCATAGGTTAGCCATCACTGCCATAGGGCTGTTAGCCAAAAACATTTAAAAGTTTAAATCACGCGCTGGGCCCGAATCTGTCGGACCATTCGCCGTCACGGCCCCCGGAGGCAGCGGCAAGACACTTTCTTAACTTGTACAAAACCGTCGAGTCTACGAAAAGAAAATGACGCACAGTCCGACAAAAGTGCGATCAGCGACCCTTAGTAATTGAGCCCCAATGTGTAAGGTTATGTATAGCTGACACATTGCAACAAAGTGCTGCAGTGCGCGAGCCAATGAGCAGAGGGGGGCGCGTAATGTAACAAATCTGATAAATTGAAAGAGTCACTGCGTAATAGGAATCTATAGACATGTGGGTCTAAGTATCATGAGACATTGTAACGGTGGACATAATGGTGGACAGTGGTCAGTCAATTGTAAGCTCTGAGGCCGAGGCATTCCTGAGGCATCTGGAAATGTGACTTTGAGCTGCCAAAGATACAGTCACAGCTGCCGCAGCGTCACAGTGTGTCAGCAGCAGCATTCACTGCAACAGAGCAATCCTCAGCGTGTAGACCATGAGCTTATCCAGGGAGAGGCCTGAATATAGAGGGTTAATAAGCTGTGATCTGCTGCCTGTGGTGAGGGAAGGGTTAATAGGCTGATGCCTTGAGCTATGTCTGCCCCCCATTCACATACATGAGATTATACCTGACCCCCCCCCCCCCCCCACCCCCCCCCATCCAAGGTTATATCTGACCCCTACCCCATCCTCCCAGGGTATATCTGGGAACCTCCCCCATCCCAGGTTATATCTGACCCCCCCCCCCCCCCCCCCCCATCCCAGGTTATATCTGACCCCTCCCACCATCAATCCCAGGGCTATATCTGACCACTCCCCCATAACCCAGGTTATATATGACACCATCCCCCCCTCTCTCATCAAAGGTTAGATTGAAACCACCCCCCCCCCCCCCACACAGGGTGATACTCTGACCCCTCCCCCCCATCCCAGGTTATATCTGACCCCCCCCCCACATCCCAGGTTATATTGACCTCCCCCCTTACATCCTGGGTATATATTGGACCCCCCCCCACCAACAACCCAGGGTATCCCCCCCCATTTTTGAACAGGTTTCGGGGTGATACTGACCATCCCCAACCCAGACCAGGTTATATTGAACAACCCCCCCCCACCCCATCCAAGAGTTATATATGACCCCCCCCCCCTGGTGTCACCCAGGTATATCGACACACCCACCCCCATTCCAAGGTTATATCTGATACACCCTCCCCACATCCCAGTGAGATCTGATCCCATCCCCCATCCCAGGTGATATATGAACCTACACCCATGCCCAGGGTAATCGACACTACCACACAAGCACAGGGTATATAGAACCCTCACCCCACATGCCCAGGTCTTCTATATGACCCCCCCCCCCCGAATCCCCAGGTTATATCTGACCCATCACCCCATCCAAGGTGATATTCTGACAACCCCCCCACAACAAACATCCACAGCTACTACCTGACCACACCCCCACATGCCCGGTTATATTGACACACACCACCCACCCATCAAAGGTTTATATATGACCCCTCCACATCCCAGGTGACTGCAAATCTGACCCCTCAACAAGCCAAGGTATATCTGACCACCTCACCCCAACTCACCAGGTCAATCTGACCCTCCCCCCCTCAGACGGTTATTCTGACCCCCAAACAAGGGTATATCTGACCACTCACCCCCCTCATCACAGGTTAGATCTGACCCCCATGCACAGGTTGAATATCTGACCACTCCAACACCTCCATCTATGATGTGGGTTATATCGAACCCCCCCCATCCCAGGTTATATCTGACCCCTCCCCCCCATAACAGGGTATATCCGGACACTCCCCCTCCCAGGTGTATATGAACACTCCCACAAAAATTCCAAAGGTTATATATGACCCTCCCCCAAACCCAGGTATATATCGACCATCCCCCAATCCCAGGTATATCTGACCCCTCCCCCCATCCACAGTTATACTGACCCCCCCCCAAATCCAAGGTCTATATATCGGACCCCTCCACACTACACGGTATATCTGACCCCCCTCCCTGATCCCATATTATACCTGCCCCCCTCCTTATACTCCCAGGACCCCCTGCTTGTTCGGGCCGTCGTGCTGCAGGGTGATGACACATTGCTGACTGTTTCCAGGAAGCGGCAGCCGGATTGTTGGGATAATGGATGATGGGACTGATATCAGCCATAGAGGCGATGGCCGCTGTGTGTGGGGTTGATAATTCCTGTATTTATATAGCGCACACAGATGACGCAGCGCTGCACAGTCCCTGTCCCCATGGGGCTCACAATCTAATCACCTACCAGTATGTATGGAGTGTGGGAGGAAACCAGAGGACCCTGAGGAAACCCACGAGTGAACATACAAACTCTATGCAGATGTTGACCTGGGTGGGACTTGAACCCAGGACCCCAGCGCTGCAAGGCTGTAGTGCTAACCCCTGAGCCTCCGTGCTTGGTCCTGGGGTCCTGCAGCATTGGGAGAATTAGATGTAACACATAAGAGAAGGAGATTGTTATGTGATGATGAGGTCTCAGCACATGAGGCCCCGGAGATAATGGATCACCTTGGATACAACCAGATCACATGGCTTTGTAGGGTTCACTTACTTATTGCTGCTGTGCACACAGGCTGCCCACAGCTAGGACATGAGGACCTGGGGTTGTGTTGTCCATGTGACCCGGGAGGGTGTGGATCCCATGACTGTATGTAGCCCCCCGGGGGCTCGGCCGCTCTGTAACAATGTTATGTCTGTTACTCTACATGGGACAAGCGCCTGTGTCCTGCCAAAACCACAAGCACTCCAGCTGCTCCCAAATTATTACCAGGCCGGGAGAGGACCCTACAAGTCATCGGGGGGGATACACAACATGAGCAGAAGGACACATACAAGGGGTGCAGGTGTGTAGAGCATTACAGAGGAATAGCTGTCAGCACAGCTCGGGGTGTGTATTGTTATGGGTGGAGTCGCCAGAGGAATAGCGTGTGCACAACCGTCAGCCTGGGTGTATGTGTAGGGCAGATTGATGTAGGCATAGCCTGCAGCTCAGGCTGTGTGGTGTATGTGCTATGGCGGAGTCAGGAGGAATAGTGCTGTAGGTCTCAGTCCTGGGTCGTATGGTATATGGGAGTCAGGAGGAATAGCGTGTCGCAGCCTGGGGGTGATTATGTGTATGGAGGAAGTCATGGAGGAATAGCTGTCACCTTCAGCCTGGGGTGTATGTGTATGGGGGAGTCAGGAGGAATAGCTGTCAGGAACGTTCAAGCCCAGGGTCTGTAGTGTTATGGGGGAGTCAGGAGGAATAGCTGTGCACCTCAGCCTGGGGTGTAGTGTATGGGGAAAGCAGGAGGAATAGCTGTCACCTCAGCCTGGGGTGGTAGTTGTATGGAGGGAGTCAGGAGGAATAGCTGTCAACCCAGCCTGGGGTGATGTGTAGGGGAGTCTGAGGAGGAATAGGCGTCAGCACTTCAGCCTGGGGTGTTGTTGATGGGGGAGTCAGGAGGATAGCTGTCACTCAGACGGGGTATGTGTATGGGGGGAGTCAGTAGGATAGCTGTAAGGTACAGCTGGGGTGTATGGTATGGGGGAGTCGGAGGAATAGCGTCAGACAGCCTGGGTGTTTGTATGTGTATGGGGGGAGAAGTCAGGGTAGGAATAGCTGTCACCTCGCACTGGGGGTATGTGTACTGGGGGGGTTGAGGAATGCTGTCAGCACACTCATGGAGGTGTATGTGTAATGGGGGAGTCAGGAGGAATAGCTGTCACCTCAGCCTGGGGTGTATGTGTATGGGGGAGTCTGGAGGAATAGCTGTCTAGCTCAGCCTGGGGTGTATGTGTAGGGGGGAGTCAGGAGGAATAGACTGTCCGTGTACAGCCTGGGGTGATGTGTATGGGGGAGTCGGAGGAAAGCGGTCACCTAGCCTGGGTGTTATGTGTATGGGGGAGTCAGGAGGAATAGACTGTAGCACGCCTGGGGTTGTATGTGTATGGGGAGTCAGGAGGAATAGCTGTGACCTCAGCCTGGGGGTGGATGTGTATGGAGAGGAGTCAGGAGGAATGCGGTCAGCCAGCCTGGGGTTTAGTGTATTGGGGAGAGTCGGAGAATGCTGTCAGTACGCCGGGGTGTATGGTATGGGGGAGTCAGGAGGAATAGCTGTCAGACTACCAGCCGGGGGTTGAGTGTAGTGGCGGGAGTCAGGAGGAATAGCTGTCACATCAGCACTGGGGTGTATGAGTATGGGGGAGTCAGGAGGAAAACTGTCACCTCAGACTGGCGGTGTTAGTGTGGAGGAGTCAGGAGGAATAGCGGTCAGTGCAGCCTGGGGCTGTAGTGTATATGGGGGAGTCTGGAGGAATAGCTGTCACCTCCGCTGGGGTGTATGTGTATGGGGAGTCAGGAGGATAGCTGTCAGTACGCCTGGGGTGTATGTGTATGGGGGAGTCAGGAGGAATAGCTGTCACCTCAGCCTGGGGTGTATGTGTATGAGGGAGTCAGGAGGAATAGCTGTCAGCACAGCCCGGGGTTGGGGTATGTGTATGGGGAAGCAGGAAGGAATAGCTGTCAAGCACAGCCCGGGGTGTATGGGTATGGAGGAGTCAGGAGGAGATAGCTGTGACCTCAGCTGGGGGTATGGTATGGGGAGGCACGGAGGAATAGATGTTAGCTCAGCTGGGGTGTATGGGTATGGGGGAGTCAGGAGGATAGCTGTCACACAGTCAGCCTGGGGTGTATGGGGGTAGTGATGGGGGAGACTGGAGGACATAGCTGTCACCTCAGTCCTGGGTGTAGTGTGATGGGGAGTCAGGGGAATAGCTTCTGTCACTTCAGCCTGGGGTTGATGTGTATGGGGGAGCGGAGGGAATAGCTTCACTCAGCTGGGGGTATGTGTGTATGGGGGGAAGTCTGGAGGAATAGCTGTCACCTCAGACCGGGGTGTATGTGTGGGAGGAGTCAGGAGGAATAGATGTCACTCTCGCCTGGGGTGTAGGGTATGGGGGAGGTCAGGAGGAATAGCTGTCACCTCAGGCCTGGGGTGTATGTGTATGGGGGGGTAGTCAGGGGAATAGCTGTCAGTTACGCCTGGGGGTATGTGTGATGGGGGGCATAGTCGGAGGAAAGCTGTCAAGGCACAGCTGGGTGAGGTGTATGGTGGGAGTCAGCGAGGAATAGTGTAGTACAGCGGGGTGTATGTGTGATGGGGGAGTCAGGAGGAAAATAGCTGTGACTCAGCCTGGGGTTGTATGTGATGGGGGGTCAGGAGGGACTAGGTTGTGACAGCCCGGGGTGTAGGTGTATGGGGGGCAGGTGCTGTAAAGAGGACTCACGGTGTGATGAGGGGATGGCAGAGGATGTGTCACCAGGCTGGGGTGAGGTATGGGGGAAGGGGGATCAGGAGGATTAGCTGTCAGTCAGCCTGGGTGTCATGGTAGGGGGAGTCAAGGAGGAATAGCTGGTCAGTCAGCCTGGGTGAGTGATGGGGATGTTCTTTTTTTTTTGGAGTTTTCTTTCGGGGGTAATCGCCTTCTTGGAGAGGAGGAATAGATTACTCAGCCTGGGGTGTATGTGTATGGGGAAGTCAGGAGGAATCGTAACTGGGGCGTATGAGGGGGAGTGGGAAAGGTACTCAGCTGGGGTGTAGTGGTATGGGGGAGAGTCAGGAGGAATAGCTGTCAGTAAGCGGATGGGGGTATGGTATGGGGAGTCAGGAGGAATAGCGCGATCAGCGTGGCTCCTGGAGCGATGGAGCGTGTCGACTGGTGTAGTTGGGGGTAGTAGGAGGAATAGCTGCCTCAGCACGGGGGTTGTAGGTGTATGGGGGAGTCAGGAGGAATAGCTGTCAGCCGAGCCCTGGGGGGTATGTGTATGGGGGAGATCGGGAGGACATAGCTGTCGCTCAGCCGGGGTGTATGTGTATTGGGGGGAGGTCGGAGGAAGCTGTAAGCACTCAGCCTGGGGGGTATTGTATGGGGGGTCAGGAGGAATGCTGTCAGCACAGACTGGGGTGTAGGTGTATGGGGCGAGTCAGGGAGGATACGGTAGTCAGCTCCTGGGTTGTGTATGTGTATGGGGGAGAGTCAGGAGGAAATAGCTGCAGCACAGCCTGGGTGTGTATGGGGGAGTCTGGAGGAATAGCTGTCAGCACAGCCTGGGGTGTATGTGTATGGGGGAGTCAGGAGGAATAGCTGTCAGCTCAGCCTGGGGTGTATGTGTATGGGGGAGTCAGGAGGAATAGCTGTCAGCACAGCCTGGGGTGTATGTGTATGGGGGAGTCTGGAGGAATAGCTGTCAGCACAGCCTGGGGTGCATGTGTATGGGGGAGTCAGGAGGAATAGCTGTCAGCTCAGCCTGGGGTGTATGTGTATGGGGGAGTCAGGAGGAATAGCTGTCAGCACAGCGGATGTGTTGGGGTCCTGGGCGGCTCCTCTGAGAGCGGACCCCAGTTTAGGTTCCTGGGACCCCAGTCCTCACAGGAAGTCCCTTCCCTCTCTGCCATTGGTGGTGCATTCTTTCCCATAAAGCAGCTATTAGCCGTGACCTTCCCTCATATGGAATAAGCCTCATTACCGCCCCTCCCCCGCAGCTATTTATAGAGACCCCCTGATATCAGGTCATGACAGGGTTAAACCAGCAAATTCTGGGGCTCATGTCACACAATGTAAATGAATGATCAGACCTGGGCCGTCACCCCCTGTGTCCTATCTGGGGTGACACAATGTAACGAAAATACATTCAGCAGATAATTGACCTTCTGTTGTTCTGGAAATCCTCCAGGTCCTGGCGCTTCTCACAGGGGAGGATTTGTTACAAATGTATCCAGTCTAAACAATCCTCTGGGAGCTCTGCACTGATACATTGTAACAAACACTCAGTAATTACCCCCCTATGATATCACATCATAGAACATGAGGGGGTGATGGGAGACACCATTTCTCATTGTGTAGGGGAGGATCATTGTAGAGATTCCCTTCATAGGGAGCGTAATGGGGAGAAGGGTTCCCAACTGCAGCCCTCACCCCGTAACTGGAGCCCCCCAGATCACACCCCAGGACTGGTTCTTTCCTGTCTCATCATTTGCATATGGGTGAAGAGGACACCCCTGTGGTGAAGCCACAGCTTAGATTGTCCCGGAATAGGCCAGTATTGCAGCAGGGGGGTCTGAAGGATTGGGGGCAGGGAAAGGATGAATGATAAAAGTCTATGGTGTGTGCACCCCCCTGCCGGCCCCCCCCCCCCCCCCCCAACACTGATAACCTCCTCCTCCATTTACAAGTGACCCCTGCCCAGAGCTTGGGGCATTTCATGATGACTTGTTACAGTGTATCAGTGTAGACAATGATTTAAGGGCCATAAATCTCTCTTGTCCTGCGCTGATACATTGTGACAGAACCAGGAGGACATGGGATTTCTACTCACAGACTGTGAGATGGAGGAGAAACTTAGGGTGGAAATATACGATGCGGTTATGACGTGGCCGCCACTGCCAATTAAAGTAATTTGCTTAATTTAGTGGTTGTTTCCGAGTAACGGTGTGTTATATGTGTGTATTGTGTGTGTTATATGTGTGTATTGTGTGTGTTATATGTGTGTATTGTGTGTGTTATATGTGTGTGTTATATGTGTGTATTGTGTGTGTTATATGTGTGTATTGTGTGTGTTATATGTGTGTGTTATATGTGTGTATTGTGTGTGTATTGTGTGTGTGTATTGTGTGTATTGTGTGTGTTATATGATATGTTGCTGTGTTGTGTGTATTGTGTGTGTTATATGATATGTTGCTGTGTTGTGTGTATTGTGTGTGTTATGTTGCTGTGTATTATATGTGTGTATTGTGTGTGTTATATGTGTGTGTATTGTGTGTGTTATGTTGCTGTGTTGTGTGTATTGTGTGTATTGTGTGTGTTATATGATATGTTGCTGTGATGTGTGTATTGTGTGTGTTATGTTGCTGTGTTGTGTGTATTGTATCTTGTGTTTGTCGTAGATTAGCTCAGGTGCAAAGAAGGATGATTTTATCTTCTCTCCTCTGATCACCAATGCCCAGAGCACAGCAGTGTGAGGATAACCCCCAGACATTGTAACATACGGGTGACAGTGTGTGTGGTGCAGGGCTCTGGGGGTGTACTATGGGGGTCCTGCCCGCTCTCCTAATCCAACATTTTATTTGGTAAATATGGATGAAAACTAATATGAATAACAAACCCGAAAATGAAATTCTAAAAATATTAAACATTTTTAAATTAAATGCAAAAGGGGTTAATGACCGATTTCTACGAAAACTTCCCAATATGTAAAGTTGTGCAGGGATAAGAGTTTATGAATGTGCGGATGTAGGATAATAACAATATATGGCGGGGGAAACGCTCTGCAGTGCGGGAAGCTGGGGCAATGCTCTGCTCCACGGCCACCAGAAGATACAACGTGCAGGGTGTAGATGGTTCTGATCCATGTGTACGGCACAAATTCTGCAATCACTTACATGAATACAGACAAACTACTAACGGACCGGTACCTCAACGACTAAAGGGCCGCCGGCACACATGGCGTTTTGAACCCGTTTTTGGGACGTTTTTAAGCATTTCGTTAAAAACCGCATGCATTAAAAAGGGGTGAGCAGGACTGGGCACAAGACTGGGGGACACAATGAGGAGTGAGCAGGACTGGGCACAAGACTGATGAGGGGTGAGCAGGACTGGGCACAAGACTGGGGGACACAATGAGGAGTGAGCAGGACTGGGCACAAGACTGGGGGACACAATGAGGGGTGAGCAGGACTGGGCACAAG
>WNYA01001986.1:41070-52893 GCA_019512145.1 Engystomops pustulosus | reverse complement strand
GAGGATGCCACCTGTCTATAATGATGGTAGAACCACCTCTCCCCTAGTTGTAGAGGATGCCCCCTGTCTACGGTGATGGTAGAACAGCCTCTCCTCTAGGTGTAGAGATGTCCTTTGTCTATGGTGATGGTAGAACTGCCTCTCCTCTAGGTGTAGAGGATGCCCCCTGTCTATGGTGATGGTAGAATCTCCTCTCCTCTACGTGTAGAGGATGCCCCCTGTCTATGGTGATGGTAGAACCTCCTCTCCTCTAGGTGTAGAGGATGCCCCCTGTCTATGGTGATGGTAGAACCGCCTCTCCTCTAGGTATAGAGATGTCCTCTGTCTAATGGATGACAGAACTGCCTCTCCTCTACGTGTAGAGGATGCCCCCTGTCTATGTTAATGACAAAACCTCCTATTCTCTAGGTGCCACTGCCCCATTGCTTGATCCAGCACCACCACCTTCCCACCCAACTTTGCTGGGAATTAAAAGTAAATTGATGTTCGTACACCTGTATTCAGGCATAGAAGCTGTGATAATTTCCCCTCAGTATTCCATGTGTGGTCTGAACAGTGATTTGTATAAGAGCAAAACTATATCCTGGGGATTATTTATCTTTGGTTTTCCTGGTCTTTTTTGGTGTAAAAAGTCTCAAAAAAGTAACACTTCCTGTGATCTTTTATGCATTTTGAGACTTTTTGGAAAACAATACCAGACAGAAAACAGACAATTTATCCTATCAATCCAGATGTTTTGCTGCGCCTACTAATCATTCATTATTAGCAACTTGTTCATTTAGGAGCAATTTAGGCGCAAAAGCACTCCAGCCTGAAGGTGACGTAAACTGCGAAACAAGCAGTGAGCTCTTCTGCAGAGCAATGTATCCTAGCAGCAAAGCTCAGCACACTAATTGCAGCCTCTGTTTACAGTTCATGACCTTCTATTTACAAATAATCTGCAAAAGCAGCAGCTCAGAGCAGGATAGAAGAGAAGTGAGTGGGAGCTGCAGACAGGACAGAGGAGTCTCGTGTAACAGGATACAAGTGAAGTCAGTAGAAAGAGAGACAGTACAGAAAAGCAGATTTCTACATTGGGCCCCCCTTCCCCCCCCAAAATATATACATATTTAGGCAGCATTCACATAAACGTGTGCACGGCCGGCTATAGCGTGGCAGGCACATATCTGGCGCGCTGGAGAGGAGGAGAGGTGATCACGGCCCACCTCTCCCCTCTCCATAGAGAATAGAGCCACATAGCCGTTCTTACGGCCATAGATACGCTCTCTTTCTTTTGTGGCCACGGCTCGAAACAGTGAGTGCTCACCGTACCGAGCCCAGGAGCTATAGACGCATATGGGGGAAGTATATCCGCCAGCAAATTTGCAGCCAGATATACGACCCTCACACGTTCTTGTGAATGTACCCCTATACAGACATGTTTATACAATAAGACACATTTCTACACTCATATATACATACATTTATATACTTATATATACACACACACATAAATTTCTACACTCATATACTCGCCCCTATATACATACAAGTATACACTTATACACACACATTTATGCACTCTGTTACACTGTATATACAAACTCATAAAGTATATACACACATACTGTATATAAACATCACACATACTGCATACACATTATATACTAATATATATATATGAAACACACAGTATACACTGACCATATATACACATACATGTAGTATAAATACACCATATACACACATGCGGCATATACATACAGAATATACACACATACAGCATATACACATACATACGGGAAATGCACACACACACACATTCAGTATATAGAGCATATACATACATACCATATACACAGCATATACAAAAACACACATACATCATATATGTGCATATATTTAAATGTGCACATATATATGTTTATATAAATATGTGTGTGTAGAAATACAGTAGATGCATATATACACATATACACAGTATATACATGTATATACTCAAGGAAAATACAAACAGCACACACAATATATAATCACGAATACAGGCAGCTCCAAGACGTCCAGTATTAGGTGAAAAAAATGTTCTTCTTTATTCCATGTTTGAAAAAGGCTCCTAGCGACCCGAAACGTCGCTGTACTTTGTTGTACTTTTTAAATATGGAATAAAGAACATTTTTTTCACCTAATGCTGGACGTCTTGGAGTGCTGCCTATTTTCGTGATCATACACAGTATATACATATATACAATAATACACAATATATACACATATACACAATATATGCATATATACACAAATATACATATATACAATAATACACAGTATATACACATATACACAATATATGCATATATACACAAATATACATATATACAAAGTATATGCATATATACACAGATATACATATATACAGTATATATACATATACATAGTATATGCATATATACACACAGATGAATACATATGTATATACTTACCTTTTTGGATGTTTTGGGGCTGTATGGGTGACCACCCAGCCGTGGCTTGAGACGGGTGTTCAGGTGGGTGTTCAGGTGGGTGTTCAGGTGGGTGTTCTGGCGGGTAGGTCGGTGATTGGACAGGTTCGTCCGCGGGCCGGGGGTTGACGGGAGTCAGGCGGGTGCCAGTTCTGCCGCGCGGGCGGCATTTGCTTGTTCGGCTGGTTGCTTAGTGATCGTGAGGGAGGGAGGGTTGTGAGTCGGGTGACAGGTTGTTCAGCCGCGCGGGGGATTGTGCGGGCGGGTTCTTATTCGGCCGCAGGGGCGGGTGTTTGGCGAGTCGGACAGTTGGTGTAGACTGGGCTGTAGAGTGGGGAGGAGGGGCATCCGTCCGCTCTGTCAGCGGTCGGCTCCAGCATGCAGGGGGATGGGGGGGAGGTCACTTGTGCCGGGGGACGGTCAGTCACCTGTGCCAGGGGGCGGGTGGCCGTCTCACGGAGGGAGAGGGCGGGCAGCTTACGGAGGGGGCGGGTTTAGGAGTGGACACAGAGGTAGGGGCCCCGTAGCAACCGCTACGGCTGCTACGGTGGTTGTTACGCCACTGAAATGACCCCCAATTTCTCCATTGAAACATCTCATAATTGTATGGGCTTTAGCAAGAGCCGCCTGGCTCTGGTCTATAAAATTTAGTTTTGCATCCACCAATTTTCAAGTGTTTTTCTGCTGAAGTTTTACCTAACATTTTACTATTTAATAGATCAGAACACAATGGGGCACATTTACTAAGCGCCCCGCGGACCGCACTTTCATCGGACGTCCCGACGATTTCCGTTTTGCGCCGCTGGAACAGGGATTTAAAAGGAGTTTTTGCCGCAATAGCGCCGGCTTTTATGCGTCACAAATCGGGGGGCGGAGGCGTGGGACAATCCGACGGTCAAACCGCAGGATTTAACTTCAAAATTGTGACGCAAGCCATGCACTTGCATGCACCGGGAGGGAGATGGTGTACTCTGGCGGACCTGAGCAGGGAAGCAACACATGCAGGATATCAGGCGCAAGAACTTTATGAATCGCGGCAAAATTCATCGACATGCCTGTATACGTGTCACTAGTCACAGAATAAGGTATTTTAAGGTTATACCTGGCCATAAGTAGGAAGTGATTCGCATGTCACGGATAGGTTAATAATTTCTTATTGTTTCAAGGAGGAAATCTGTAAAGAAGCATCTGCTCTTTGGATATAGCTATACAGACAATACAGGAAGGAAGTGTGTGTCCCAAATATGTCCTCCCCTATACAGATAATACAGGAAGGAAGTGTGTGTCTCCAATATGTCCTCCCCTATACAGATAATACAGGAAGGAAGTGTGTGTCTCCAATATGTCCCTCCTCTATGCAGACAGTACAGGAAGGAAGTGTGTGTCTCCAATATATCCTCCCCTATACAGACAATACAGGAAGGAAGTGTGTGTCTCCAATATGTCCTCCCCTATACAGATAATACAGGAAGGAAATGTGTGTCTCCAATATGTCCTTCCCTATACAGATAATACAGGAGGAAGTGTGTCTCTAATATGTCCTCCTCTATACACATAATACAGGAAGGAAGTGTGTGTCTCCAATATGTCCTCCCCTATACAGATAATACAGGAAAGAAGTGTGTGTCTCCAATATGTCCTCCCCTATACAGATAATACAGGAAGGAAGTGTGTGTCTCCAATATGTCCTCCCCTATACAGATAATACAGGAAGGAAGTGTGTCTCCAATATGTCCTCCCCTATACAGACAATACAGGAAGGAAGTGTGTGTCTCCAATATGTCCTCCCCTATACAGATAATACAGGAAGGAAGTGTGTGTCTCCAATATGTCCTCCTCTATACAGATAATACAGGAAGGAAGTGTGTGTCTCCAATATGTCCTCCCCTATACAGATAATACAGGAAGGAAGTGTGTGTCTCCAATATGTCCTCCTCTATACAGATACTACAGGAAGGAAGTGTGTGTCTCCAATATGTCCTCCCCTATACAGATAATACAGGAAGGAAGTGTGTGTCTCCAATATGTCCTCCCCTATACAGACAATACAGGAATGAAGTGTGTGTCTCCAATATGTCCTCCCCTATACAGACACTACAGGAAGGAAGTGTGGGTTCCCAATATGTCCTCCCCTATACAGATACTACAGGAAGGAAGTGTGTGTCTCCAATATGTCCTCCTCTATACAGACAATACAGGAAGGAAGTGTGTGTCCCAAATATGTCCTCCCCTATACACATAATACAGGAAGGAAGTGTGTGTCCCCAATATGTCCTCCCCTATACAGATAATACAGGAAGGAAGTGTGTGTCTCCAATATGTCCTGCCTCCCCTATACAGGGCAATACAGGAAGGAGGTGCGTCTCCAATAGTCCTCCCTGTAAGACCTACAAGCAAGGAAGTTGTGTCTCCATAGATGTCCTCACCCTATACAACAATACAGAAGGAAGTGTGTGTCTCCTATAATGTTTTTCCCCTGCGACAATACAGGAGCAAAGTTGTGTTCCAATATGTCCTCCGCCTAATACATTACAATACAGGAAGGAAGTGGGTGTTCTCCATATGTCCTCCCTATACAGACAATACAGGAAGGAAGTGTGTGTCCTCCAATATGTCCCTCCTCTATCCATAACAATACAGGAAGGAAACGATGGTGTGACTCCAATATGTCCTCCCCTATACAGACAATAGAGGACGGAAGTGTGTGACTCCAATATGTCCTCCCTTTATACAGCCAATACAGGAAGGAAGGGTGCGTCCCAAATGTCCTCCCTGTAAGCCAATACAGCAAGGAAGTGTGTGTCCCAATAGGTCCTCCCCCCTTTACAGACAATACCGGAAGGAAGGTGTGTCTCCAATATGTCCTCCCTACATACCATGCCAGGAAGCAAGTGTGTGCCCACATGTCCTCCCCTATACAGACAATACCGGAAGGAAGTGTGTGACTTCCAATTGTCCCTCCCCCCTATACAGACAATGGGAAGGAATTGTGTGACTCCCATATGTCCTCCCCGTAGACAGACAATACAGGAAGGAAGTGTTTGTTCGCCAATATGTCTCCCCTATACAGACAGTACATGAAAGAATGTGGTGTCCTCGAATATGTCCTCCCCTATACAGACATCAGGAAGAAGTGTGTGTCCTCAATTGGTTTCTCCAATATTCCTCCGCTTACAGACATACAGGAAGGGAGTGTTGTCTCCCAAATATGTCTCCTCTCATACAGACAATCAGGAAGGTAAGTGTTTAATTCCAATATGTCTCCACCTATACAAACAATACAGGAAGAGTGTGTGTTTCCATTAATGTCCTCATCCCCTATACAGATAGATACAGGAAGGGAAGTGTTTGTCTCCCAATATGTCCTCTCCTATACAGTACCTACATGAAGGAAAGTGTGCGTCTCTGCTTATGTCCTCCCCTGTAAGACAATATAGCAAGAAGTGTGTGGTGTCCATAATGTCCCTCCCCTATACAACTACAGGAAGGAAAGTGTGTGTTCTCCAATATGTTCTCCCCTAATAGACAATCAGGAAGTCAGTGTGCTCCATATGTCCTACCACCCCTATACAGACAATACAGGAATGAAGTATGAGTCTCCAATATGTCCTCTCCTATACAGACGATACGAAGGAAGTGTGTCTCCAATATTCGCCCCTATCCAGACAATACAGAGGAAGTGTGGTGGTCTCCAATATGTTCCTCCCCCTATACAGCCAATACAGGAAAAAGTGTGTGACCAATATGTCCTCCCCCTATAAGACAACAGGAAGGAAGTGTGGTTGTCTCCAATATGTCCTCCCCTACAGTCCAATACAGGAAGGAAGTGTGGTGACTCCCATATGTCCCTCCCCCCTATACAGACAATACAGAAGGAAGTGTGTGTCTCCAGAGTCCCTCCCCTATACGACAATACAGGAAGGAAGTGTGTGTCTCCCTATTTCCTCCCCCTAATACAGACAATACAGAAAGGATGTGTGTCTCCAATATGTCCCCCCCTATACGACATTTGGCGGAGGAAGTGTTGTGTCTCCAATATGTCCTCCCCTATGCAGACAGTACAGGAAGAAAAGTGTGTATCTCTCCAATATGTCCCTCCCCTATAACAGACAGTACAGGACGGAAGTTGTGTCTCAAATATTTCCTCCCCCTTACAGACATACAGGAAGGAATTGTGTGTTCAATATATGTCCTCCCCTATACAGACAGTACAGGAAGGAATGCCACGATGTCATTGAAAGACTATGTAAGGGCTTGACTAGAGGATGAGCCTATAGTAAGGCAGAAGCGCACAGAAGGGGGAAGGTACCTTGTCTCTGTTTTTTGCAATCATTACTCATGTCCGAAAGCCCCATAACATTTTAAGTATCCAGTTATTCTTTACTGACTGCTCCCTATACATAGCATCCATTAACTCCTGTAATCTACACACAATCCAATGCGAGAGCGGCCACCTAGTGCTGTCCCTTAGGAGACAGAACCTTTACATCTTGGAATTTTAGATTTTTAGAAGGTGGCATCGCTGTAGAATTGAACGCTGTCCGCCTTGTCCTGTCTGTTGTTTACCTAGAGTTAGTGGCTGCCCGTCCTGTGCTGTGAGTACTACACCTGGGGGCATAAGCTGCACATGTTGTCACACAACTCAGCTCTGAGATGTTTTCTTCTTCTTGTCTTTGTTTTTATTTCGGTATCAATGGTGATCAGGGTGATGATAAATATGTAACAGCTTGGTCCTAGTCACATACAGTGGAGGACGCTGTGTGTTGGTTCTGTGCCCTTCGTTTTGTGTCTGCAGCTCCATCAAACTCATTTTGGTTCAGGTACCTGGAGTATCAAGACCTTCGAATTTGCTTTCAGGTCTGTTACAGATCTTTCCTGGAACATTTTGTCTATTTTAAGTGGATAAATATGTGTTCGTATCTGGACACAATTCTTGTAGATGGCCTGGGTTTAATATAATAGGAAATGACCATTTTTTATGCTCTCCGCAATCCCTGAAAATGACTTGATCTCTAACATAAGCTGGACCTTGACACTAAGCTAATGCAAAGGAGGACAGCGGGCATGCATAATTCATGTACTCGCACTGCTGTCGAAAACATCTCCCCAAGAGGCCGGACCTTTTGTGGGCGTTTGGGCTGGGGCTTGGCATAGCTAGCAACCTCGCCTGTGTCCGAGTCGCCTGCTACAACATGTGACAGCCTCGTCCTACATCGGGCAGGTGTCGCGACGGTGATCTACAAGGAAAAGGAGGAAGAAGCCTCGGATGGATGGCACTCGTCCATGTGATATAATGTCTGTGAGGATCCCCAGGTATATCATCGATGAGGCCCATGATGGTAAGCGGCTACCAGGGATCAACGCTTAGACAGGTATGGTTGAACCAGTACTCATGTTTCTTTCTTTTCCAGCACACTGACTAGATGTAGGCAACAGGCCAGGTAACAGTCTAACGGTTTGCATGCCAAGGACAAAACTGTTTGGCTTGTGTTCAGCAAAGGGTGTCTCACCAGCCACCAGGAGTTGATAATAACCTTCACCTGGGACTGAAAAGAGTTCAGAGGATGACCCAACCAGGACCTTTGTTAGCAATATCCAATTAATATTAATAAACATTCTCTGATTTGTCAAAAATGTGCCTTTCCATGCAGATCAGGACAGCTGCAATACCTTTATAGACATAGTGCACACAGAGTGACTGGCTGCTTTGAAGGCTCCCATGTATAGTCCAGGAGAGACAGATATATACAAGGGCAGTGTATTATTCTGATAGACTGCAACAGCTACAACGTTCATTGCCTCTATCACACGAACATATGATTTCTCCAGTCCGGTATTTCTGTGCTGTATGAATCCGTATATATGCAACGTATTTCATCCGTATGTGCATGTATGTCACTGTATCCGTACCGAATGACAGAATGCTCCTCCCACTGGTTCTGGCCTCCATGGACACTGCATGTATATGCAACATCCCCCACCGGGGCCTAGCCTTTTCTCGGGGCCTCGAGTCAGCCGGGGCCCGCAGTACCTGAGTGGCTGGCGATTGCGGCCTAGGCACGCTAGTGTCACGGTGCTTGGTATGGGGAACCGGAGGGCTGTCCTACAGCCTGGCAGGTCTCCAGCAGGGTGGTGTTGGCAAGAAATGATGAGGGAGAGAGGCTGCCATAGCGGATCTCCCTGGGGCAACCCTTTGGTGTCTAGAGTATGAGTCTCTGTGTGGTGGACAGGGTGCCTGTGATGAGGGCAGCCGTAGTAGCAGACGGAGGCAGAGGTTGAACAAAAACAACTTACAGTTCTTTATTGGAACCGACAGGAACCGCAGCAACGTGCCTTTAACAGAATGGTGGAGTGCTGAGATGCAGTTGGAGGGAGCCACAGGAGGTAGATCGCCAGCCTGGATGCAGAGGGCAGGCTGGGAGGTAGCTGTGTCCTAATAGGAAGCTTCAGCTTGTCCTGGAGTGCTTCAGGTATCACCCTTAAAGGTAGGATGATACCCCTTTTCTCTCTGCTCTTCTCTAGTGTCCTGCAGACCCTCTGGTCTGACTGGAACTGAGCTCTAGAACATTCCTGGCCAGGGGTTTTGTAACTCCCCTGGTCAGGTGGTGGCTGCTCCTCCAATTACATCTCAGCTTACAGAGAATAGAGTGTAATACATGTGATTGGATGACACATCTTACATCACATAAAACACTTAACTCCTGCCTTGCCAGGCAGGATCTACTACTGCAGTGTTCCCCTGTGTCCTATAAGGACTATGTAGTGTGATGTAGTGACATGCTGTGGGACGTATTCCCAACCACTCCTCCGCCTTGCATCGGCGAGGGTGTTGCATATATATACGCTGCAGAACCATATGCAGCACATTTGCAACACATATTTTAAGCATCTAATGGGGCATACAGAAGAGAAATACTGGAGAAAATAGAACATGATTAATGTCTCGCTCACGGTAAAGTAAATAGTACGGCTATGTATATGTATGGCTGTATTGCCCATTGAAATGAATGCTGACGTGCGCTATCTGTATGAACATGGACGCGTGAAAACTGTTGAATGCTACAGTGCCATGTGAAAAAGGCCTTACAATGTGAAAGGCAGTAGAAATCTGTTTTTAAGCTGTACAGGTCCCAGATATGTGTATGTGCCCCTTACATAGATGAAACAACTAATTGTCCTTATTTAACCTCTTGGCGACCACGCATAGTACATTTACACTGTCAGTGGCATAACTAGAAGCTGATGGGCCCCAGTGCAAAGTCTGTGCCAGGCCCCCGACTATAATGTATGGTTTGTAGTACTAGTCTGCTCATATGGGAAAGTGACACCATAAGGGCCCCCTAAACCTCTTGGGCCCGGGTCGAATGTGGTCCTCGCAATATGTCCGCCTCTCTAACAGAGACACGACAAGGAAGGGATGGTGTGTCTCCAAGAGTCCCCTCTATACAGACAATACAGGATGGTGTCTCCAATATGTCCTCCTCGAACAGACAAGACAGGAAGAAGTGTGTGTCTCCAATGGTCCCCCCTATCCAGCACAATACAAGTACAGGACGGAATTGTGTGTCTCTACTATGTCCCCCCTAACAGACAATACCGGAAGAAGTGTGTGTCTCCACTATTGTCCTCCTCCTTACACCAAGTACAGGACATGAAGTGGTGTGTCTCCCAATATGTCCCTCCTCCTATACAGACAATTCCGGATTGAAGTGTGTGGCCTCTAATCTGTTCCTCCTCTATCCAGACAATACAGGAAGCCGTGTTGTCTCCAATATTTCCTCCCCCCCCTACACAGACCTCCCGGGCAGTAATTTGTGTCTCCACATATTCCTCCCTATTACACAGCCATACAGGTGACGGAAGTGTGTGTCTCCAATATGTTCCTCCACTATAGCGAACTACAGGCAATAAGTGTGTGTCTCAATATTTCCTCCCCTAGACATACAACAGAATGAAAGTGTGTTTCTCCCTCCATATGTCCTCCACTAACATCAATTCAGGACGGAAGTGTGTGCTCCTATATTCCCTCCCTATACGACAAAACAGGACGGGGGTGTGTTGTCGCCAATCTGTTCCTCCCCCCTGTACACACAGACAACATTCAGGCGTTGTGGTCTCCAATATGTCCTCCCCTATACATACAATACCGAAGGAATGTGTGTCTCCAATATAGTCCTCCCCTATACCGACAATACAGGAAGGAATGTGTGTCTCCCCATATGTCCTCGCCCCTCCACAGACAATACAGGAAGGAAGTGTGTGGTCTCCAATATGTCCTCCCCTATACCGACAATACAGGACTGAATTGTGGTCTCTACTATGTCCTCCCCTATAATACATACAGGAAGGAAGTGTACATCTCCATATGTTCCTCCCCTATACAGACAATACAGGAAGAAGTGTGTGTCTCCAATATTCCTCCCCTGTAAGACAATCAGCAAGGAAGTGTGTGCTACCAATATGTCTCCCTATACAGACATACAGGAAGTCAGTGGTGGTCTCCACTATGTCCTCCCCTATAACAGACAATACAGGACGGACTGTGCTGTCCTCAATATGTCCTCCCCTATACAGACAATCCAAGGAAGGAAGTGTGTTCTCTAATTAATGCCTCCCCTTAACACAATACAGGAAGAAGTTGGTCATCTCCAATATGTCCTCCCCTATACATACAATACAGGAAGGAAGTTTTGTCTCCAATATGGTCCTCCGCCTGTACGACAATACAGCACTGAATGTGTTCCTCCAATAGTGTCCTCTGCCCTATACGCCACAGGAAGGAAGTGTGTGTCTCAATATGTCCTCCCCTATACGACAATACATTAAGGAAGTGTGTGTCTCCAATATGTCCTCTCCCTATATAGACAAACAGGAGAATGTGGTGTCTCCATATGTCCTCCCCTCGAACAGACAATCAGAGAAGTGTTGTCTCCAATATGTCCTCCCCCATACATACAATGCAGAAGGGAGTGTGTGTCTACAATATGTCTCCTATACATACAATGCAGGAAGGAAGTGTGTGTCCCAATATGTCCTCTCGGCAAAACAGACACTAACGGAAGGAAGTGTTATGTCCCCAATATTTCCCCCCTATCAGACCATAAAGGAAGGAAAGTTGTGTGTCTCCATATCTCCTCCCCCATACATATAATACAGGAAAGGAGTGTGTGTCTCCATATGGGTCCTCCCCTATAAGACAATCAGGAGAGTGTGTGTCTCCATTTTCTCCCTCATACAACCCAATACTGAAAGAAGTGTGTGTCTCCAATATGTCCCCCCTTTAAGACAATACATGAAGAAGTGGTGGTTCTTCGGCTTCCTCCAGATATGGCCTCCCCCTATACAGACC
>WNYA01001986.1:0-39503 GCA_019512145.1 Engystomops pustulosus | reverse complement strand
TGTCTCCAATATGTCCTCCCCCTATACAGACAATACAGGAAGGAAGTGTGTGTCTCCAATATGTCCTCCCCTATACAGATAATACAGGAAGGAAGTGTGTGTCTCCAGTATGTCCTCCCCCTATACAGACAATACAGGAAGGAAGTGTGTGTCTCCAATATGTCCTCCCCTATACAGATATTACAGGAAGGAAGTGTGTGTCCCCAATATGTCCTCCCCTATACAGATAATACAGGAAGGAAGTGTGTGTCTCCAATATGTCCTCCCCTATACAGATAATACAGGAAGGAAATGTGTGTCTCCAATATGTCCTCCCCTATACAGATAACACAGGAAGGAAGTGTGTGTCTCCAGTGTGTCTCCAATATGTCCTCCCCTATACAGATAATACAGGAAGGAAGTGTGTGTCTCCAGTATGTCCTCCCTATACAGATATTACAGGAAGGAAGTGTGTGTCTCCAATATGTCCTCCCCTATACAGATAACACCGGAAGGAAGTGTGTGTCTCCAATATGTCCTCCCCCTATACAGACAATACAGAAAGGAAGTGTGTCCCTCCAATATGTCCTCCCCTATACAGATAATACAGGAAGGAAGTGTGTGTCTCCAATATGTCCTCCCCCTATACAGACAATACAGGAAGGAAGTCTGTGTCTCCAATATGTCCTCCCCTATACAGATAATACAGGAAGGAAGTGTGTCCCTCCAATATGTCCTCCCCTATACAGATAATACAGACTGGGAGGTAGTAAACATTACCCATTTAACTATACATTAAATCACTTTAGTAAAGATACATAATCCTACCCGTAACATTAACCCCATAAACCATTAATAACTAAACATAACTAAGGAATGATGACACGAGGCTTCCTGTTGGGCAGAAAAGGTCACAGCTATTTATTGCTGATAAACACAATTATTATTATTTTAATATTCTCAAAATTAACCGCAATCGCTGTTCGTTTCTTTGGAAACCATCGCTGCCGAAGTGGTTTGTTCATCCGGACTCCCGAACCACCACTTCGACTTCCGAAAAAATCCACATCAATTCTCTTTTCCGCCAGCTGTGACTTGAGATGAGCACCAAAAACCATTATTACTTTAATACTCAAAATTAACCACAATCTCCGTCCGTCTCTTTGTAAACCATAGCTGCCCGAAGCGGTTTGCTCAACCGGACTCCCGAATTAGCACTTCGACTTCCGGGCAAATTCCACATCAATTCTTATATTCCTTCAGCTGTTACTTGAGATGATCTCCGAAAACAATTATTACTTAATACTTTTAAAAATGTAACCACAATTTTCATCCATCTCTTTGTAAACCATCGCTGCCCGAAGCGGTTTGCTCAACCGGACTCCCGAATCAGCACTTCAACTTCCGGGCAAAATCCACATCAATTCACATTTTCCGTCAGCTGTGACTTGAGATGATCACTGAAAACCGAAAACATCAAAAAACAAAAACCAAGTAACAGTAGGGAGGGAGGGAGGGACAGCTTGAAGATGGCGCGGGCAAGAGGAAGTGCAGGCCCAGTGCCTGCCCTATAAAGACTCATCTATGGGAGGGACTGAGCAGCAGCAGCAGGGAGGAGAAAGGAAGCAAATACCACCCCTATTTAAAGTGCAAACGCCCCATGTAATAAATTGCAACACTAGGACACCCCCAGTCAGTGGGCGCCCTCCTTATGCAGTCGGGGGCACCCTTCAGGAAGGAAGTATGTGTCTCCAATATGTCCTCCCCTATACAGATAATATTGGAATGAAATGTTTGTCTCCAATAAGGCCACATCCAGCAAAGTTATTAAAAATGAGAGAAGTAATTATATTTAACACTTGACAAAAACAACAAACGCATTATTTATATTCTACAGTTTTTCATCTCATTAAAGAAACCTAAATTCCATCCATGAGACGCCCCTTTAAGACGCAGGGTGGGGGAGGCTTCGTTTTTCTTATCTCTCCTGTTCCACCTTTTCACTACTTTTGTTAAAGAGAAAGGGATTTTTGTTGCAGATGAGGAAATAACCAGTGCGAGCGCTTGTTCGTCAGGTTTCTGCGGATGAAATATGGAAAGCTCCGGCAGGGGGCTCAGTTATAATAATAATTGAATGGGCGCCAGCTGAGATTACAAGCTGAGTCATTTGCCTGTTTATAAAAACAAGACTTCGTTCCCCTGAATTGAATCCTGAAAAAAACCCTCCTCTTACAGTAAGTGTTTTCTCAAGACGCTTGGTAATAGCTCCGCCAGGAAAGCCCAAATCACTTCATTTCTCTCTTCCCTTGGCTCTTCAGGACGGATGGATGGAGGACGGTGGAGGCCGGTGGCCCCCTATGGCTACAGCTGTCCTATCCATCTCTTATTACAGCCGCCTCCTCTAGCAGAGCCTCACACAAATTACAGTCTTGGGTTTCTATGTTACAGCCCATCAAATCTCATTTACCACCTGGAGCGAGTCTGGTAACGTAAAGGGAAGCTGTCACCGTAAGAGACGTGTCCATGGAAGGGTCACGCCATGTACATTGTATGGGCTCTGAACTGGATCATTCGGCTCCGCTCACTAGATCCGGCTCACTAGATCCGGCTCCATATAAAGAATTGTGTTCAGCCGTCCATCCTCGCTCCACTCTAAACCTGAAAATTTTGGGGCGTGGTCATGGAACAAGGGCGGGGCTAAATAAACCAGGGCAGAACCGACTCCTCTCGTTCAGGGGCTGATTTTTAGTGACCCTTTGTTCATGACCGACCCATCACTAATCGATAGTCTGAGTCCTTGAGGATTTCCAGTGAGACTATACGAGGGAAGAATATCCTGGTATCAGAGCTTCTGAAAACCTTAGAGGGAGACATTTTCTGAATCCAGCACAGATCACATCAGTGTCGAAGTTCAGCTTTTGGAGCAACAAAAGCTGAGTAAATTATACACAGTGTCCTATCTGCAGGCAGCATGTTATAGAGCAGGAGGAGCTGAGCGGATTGTACATAGTGTCCTATCTGCAGGCAGCATGTTATAGAGCAGGATTTTGTGTATTATAAAAAATTGTAAAAAAAAAGACAAGTCATATACATATATCCATAATAAGTATATTGAAGAAAAATACTAAACAGGTATGAAAGGGGAAGCACCCAATACAGTTGGATTGGACGATGGGTACTTTTGGGCCACAGGGAAAATCAACCAAAAGGGTAGCGGGGAAGACAAAAAAGAAACAACCCCGAGTGTGAAGGTACGGTCCTGGAAAAGGGGGGGACCCGGCGCCGATGTGAAAAAGAAGCCGCGAACGGCAACCATCTGGAGAAAACAAAAAGGGTAAGGGGCAAAGGAATGAGCGGCTTCTAATATATACGGTAAATTTGTGCCAGACCCGCGCAGGAGCAGGCACACAGAAACTGCAGAGACTTCAGAAAAGCTAGATGCCGGTCTACAAGTAAAAACATGAGTATATTCAGAGTACAGGCAGGCCCCGGGGCCTACCTACAATATAGGGGCCAGAAGGTTGGGTCGGAAAAGTGAAGGGGGATGTAACAGGCGAAGCGGGGGTCTTGGGAATGGAAGCCAGACAAACAGGGTTTTGGGCCACCCAGGACAATTCGAGGTACAAAGGGATTTGGCGGCATAATGGTGGACGCAAAAGAATGAGCGAAGCAACGCCGCCTTACGACACCTGACAGCTGAGCAGGGCAGTCTGGGACGACTGTACACAGCCACAGAGGATCACCAAGGTCACATGGCAGAGGGGTCCGGCTGTAACACTGTCGTCCTGTAAATTCGGCTGGGCTGGAAAGTAGAAGGTCCCGCCGTGTCAGAATTTTTATTCCTTCCATCCCTTCGCTCTTACCCCGGGTCATGGCCGGTCCCAGATAGGTGAAGTGATGACATAGGGCCCTTATGAACGGCGCCCTCTCAAGGTGACATGAGAGGAAAACTCCACTTGACGACAGAAAATTAGTCGGAGAGGGCCGTGTTGTTGCATAGGCAGTCGATTGATGAAGAACGGAACAGACGCGCTCCGGCTTAAATAATTGGTACTGTAGACATAGAGATATGTGACATACTGTCGCAAGCCCATAGATACTGAGTTGAGGATTCGCCAAAGAAAGCAGCACAATCTCCACGGACGTAAACAGACAGGAGCCGGATTGGTACAGCACGTCAACGATGGACAAGGGCGAAAGAGGACAAGGATTATTCCAGCGCGTCGATTGAACCACCCGAACATACTTAGGCGGCCATAAAGAACACCTTGGCCGAAAGTGTCAGCAAGGGGCCATAACGAAGCGGCCAATTCCCAAACCATTGTGATGGCTATGAGCACACGTCGGAATATTGTGAGTTCCAAAGGGCCCCAACCTTGGAAAATGGATCTGCAGTTAGACAACGGAACGCAGTGTGCGGCGAAGTAGTTTGCCCCCGGGGGGCCAGACAAGGGGAAGAGGGGCGGAAGTGGGGCGCTGGGCCAAAGTGGTGGGCTGCCGAGAGAATGGAGGGTATATGGCGAAAGGGAGAGGGGCCGAGGAAGAGGGGCCGAAGAAAGATAAAGTGAAAGAGACAGGGAGGGGGCGGACAGGACCGGCGTGGACAGATAGCAGGTGAGGCGAGCGAAACATGCAGATAGGAAAAAAAAAATGAGCCGGGTAGTGGAAGGAAGGGGACATACACAGTAAAGCGCAGGCACACGATCCTTGCTGGGAAATCCTTGTGCCCGAAGCCCACTCCTGGTGTTTAAGGAAAGTCAATTGGCGGGGCGGCGCGAAGAAAAGAGTGACAATTACAGGGGACGCAGGGGGGCGGGGACACCGTAAATTGTGGGACTAGACGCAGCGGATGACGAAAGGTGGCAGAGCTCGGGACCCGACGCTGAGTTATTAAACACAGACAAGCAGCGTGGAGGACGCAGACCGTAAACTAACCGGAAAAACCAACAAAAGGCCCTTGGTCTGGTTGGAATATGGGGTCTGAGGTCACGCTAAGAGGGTGAACATATTACGTACGGCGCCACTCCGTCAAAAACAGCGCGCAAGCTGTACCCAATCCGCCAAAAAAATTCTACGGACGGGAGCAATCATCGTGAGACATACAGAGAGCGCGAAGCGTGAGACCTAATACACCAGGTTTGAGTAGAGAACTGAATTCCTGAAGTAGACCGGGATTCAAAAATTTAGCCATAATAATGACCCATCAGGGGGTGCCGATAAGCATCACCCACCCAAACAGAAGGATCTACTCCATTGACGTACTGGGGGTGGGTTGTGGGATTCCATCTCAATAGTGCTGCACTGGGGGGGCGAAAGAGGCAGGACACACACACACTGGCTCTGAGAACATATGGGTGGGCCAGAAGTAGTTAGGTCAAGTGGTATAAGACCGTTGACGCACGGCCGAAATATTTTACACAACCAAACCATGAAAAGTCCTGCCAGTGACGAGGACATTGGTCCCACGCCGATACTTGGAATTGGCAAAAAAAGTGGGGGCTAAGGTTAACAAATAACAACATCAGACGGATACAATGGCCTCCCGTGGCTTAAGCCGTGGGGTCCGGGGGGTGAGAGTTTTGGGAGATGTCGGAGTACGCTGGGGTTGGGATGGACACTGAACGTGTCGGCATCCAGCGAATGCGGATGAAAGGGGAGAGAGGCTGGATTTGGAACGAGTGGCCACGTCAAACAGAGGTGGCTAAAATGGGGGCTCCCGGCCGGCGCCAACCAAACACTCAACGGCCAGGGGGCCGAAGTGGGGGAAGGGCGCAACACGGGGAAAAACCCCCGCGGGGTGGCAAGGCCGATACAACAATGGTAGAGGGAATGAACGGCGGAGCGGGGGCCGGAGAGAACATAAGATGTGGCTGTGACCACCTAATACCCTGACCTGTGGTGGGTGCACAACCCGCCGTGATCTGATTACGGGAAGCCTAGTGTGCAAGACCAACACAAGGCTATAAACAAAAAGAACAAAAAACTGGGGGAGGTACTTAGTGGAGTAAAAAGGGCCAAGCGGTGGGAGTCTGTCAGTAAGTGCCGTCCACTCGCCGGCCGGCTCCGCCGAGGGAGGGCTAGGCTAGAAACGGCAAGCCTCCAGCAATCAAAAGGGCGCAGGCGAGCACCCATATGGCAAGCGCGCGGGCGCTCCGCGAAGGCGCCCGCTCCCTGCTCCGTCAGAGCGAAACAATGCAAACACCTTGCAACCTAGTAGGGCTATCAGCCGAGACAATACAGCCAAGCACATGCAGAGCCTCGGATTGGTAGGGGGGGACCTGAGACACACTTTATGCAAGAGCGACCCGGTAACAAGCGCCGCCAGGCGTAATGTGTTTTTATGTGGTACTCCCGCTTGTGCGAGGGGGCGTATAAATTGACACCAAGCGGGACACAACAATGGTCAGGCTGACGTAGGGGGAACTTGGGCCCCATGCTTATCTACAATACTCTATTGTGCATGGGCCGGTACCCAAGCCTGAGAACATAAGGGCGTACAATTAACGCAGGAACCAACAGCGCCAGGCAAAACCAATTCAATGCAAAAGCGGTTACCGCTCCGGTGCCTACCGTTGACGGCGGTGGAGCTCCAATAGATCATTCTACATACAATCGTAGCGATGAAAAAAGACAGGACCATCAGTCAACCTAGAGCAGTGGGGGCTAACCTTGGCACTGCCAGAGGGCACGGCAGAGCCCTCTACAATGGCACCCATCACCCCAGACAGGCCGCCAGACAGACTCAAGGCCTCGTTGCTGTCCCAGGCAGCCCAGGACCTTAGAAGGGCCCCTATACCATCTTTCTCACCTGTATTAGGTGTACCTCAAGGTAGATACATAAGAGTTGGAACCGATGGCATAGACAGGAGTGTGATAAGTTACAGGCTTATAAATTCTGGTCGGCATTGGCACTCTTTGCAAAAAAATTTTCGGGTTTTTGGTTCTGTAATTTTGGGCACCTCGGTGTCCTAAAGTTGGCCGTCCCTCCTGACCTATAGGTGGATCCAATAAGGCAAGATCCCAAATCAGTGAATACCCCACAGAGGAATCCACTATGGACCTACCCCACTCAACAATGGGGAGAAAGTGCCCATAAATTTTACCGTCCAAACGAAAAAATCCCCCCCAACCTCCACTCTCTCAAGCAAAATACTGGGATTCACAAACATGTCCAGAAGTCTAGTGGCCATATAGTCTTCACAGGTGGTCCCGACAACAACGACCCCTAAAACAAACGGCTATCATTTAAAGGAAAACAAAACAAACACGACAAAGCAGAGATTGTGTCTGTCATGGGGCTTTCGGCACGAGGATCAGAGTACCACAAGCAGGGCTTTAGTGTCCCACTAGATTCCCGTATTTGGACAAGGGGGGATGTCTCGGACTATCATCTGCGGGTGAGGGTTGGATCCGTGACAAACCCAGGGACAAACCAAGAAGATGAAACCAGGGCAAGCCGTTCGCGCTGGTACAATAGCGACAGGAAGTAGGAAGAGGTTGGGCCGGAGGGGAGACTTGCCAATTAGGGTCCGCCCTGGAAGCGGAATGGGGAACGGTACGGCACAGAGAGGCGGGGGGAAGGGTCAATCATGGGCCAGGAATGGGGCAGAGCAAACCAATGGGCAAGTTTACTTTACCCGGGGCCAGGTCGCGAGCCAGCGGGGCATGCTCTGCGGGGGAAGTCACTAAGGTAGTTTTCCATCCTCCTCCCGCGTCCACCAGAGTCCCGCCGTGCGCGAAGAGCACTCGGAACCGCACCTGGAATACAACCAACCGGGCTGATGAAGGTAGTGCAATTTTTCTCAACACATTTTGTTATTAAAGTGCGGGTGAGGTGCTTTTTTTTTCCAAACCAAGCGGTCTTTCCCGGTCTCGGCCACTCCCCCGATTTCCGGTCACGTGCATGCCAGGTTAGCGCTGATGCGCCACAATCCGATTTTGCGTGCGCCAAAATCCCCAGGGCATCAAGGGAAATCGGCGCAAAACGAATATTCGGGTACCCGTCGGCCTCTGATGCAACCGCCCGGGCGGACGCGGAAGTACATGAGACCACGCCCGGCCCACTAGGCACACGGGAAACAAGAGAAAACATCGAATTGTCAATGACCCCCAAGGTCTCTTTTTCCACCTTGAGATAAGCCGTGTTCAATGAATCCATCTTATGTCCATGTGAGAGGGTATCGAGTTCGGAATTCAGAAATACTTTTCACAGCATCAGCATCGGAGCAGTGAAGAGTCTACAACAGGGGTCGAAAAATGGTGACGTTAAAAGGTCAAGGCATGGAAACCAAGCACGGCACATGATTATGTTTAATTACGAGATACATGGATGCCCATGCCCCAAACGGCGCGCCCCAGATCTGTTTGAACAAGGGGGCGGGGGTCGCCGACGCGGTTTGATTGGATCGTTAGACCTGGGAACTAGAAAAATAAGGACGTGGTTATACCTATGGAGACATGGAAGGGGTCATCAATTGAGGTTCGATTGGACCAGTCATTCGGATACAAGTGTCCGATACAGAGAGGTATCAGGCCTACTGAGCGTATGGTCCCATTTAGCCCCATTCAGACTGTAAACCAGCGGCAACCATTAAAGAAAACATTAACGGTCATACCGGTTGACCTTGGACCAGGAATATGCAGGTGTGCACTCAAGGGAACTATAAGCAGGTCATCCCCCGTTTGACCTGCGGGACCAAGAAATGTAGGAATCGGGTGGCTTCATCGTTGAGACTGCCGTTAAGACCTGCATTGGCAGGTCTTCATTGACCTTGACTGGAAATGAGCAACTGGTGCATCCCAAGAAGTGATATTCAGGGAGTAAAAATTTGAACCTTGGACTCAAGAAAGTTAAGAACTTTGGGGGGTTCTCAGTGATCTAGACAAAGAAATGAAGGAAGTTTATCACTCAAGAAGATATAAAGGGGATAGAAATTTAACCTTAGACAAAGAATTAAACAGTGGGTGATGATCAAGCGTATGCAATTAACAGTTATCGATTGCTTTTTGACCAAGAAAGGCCGCACCCAACTGAAGAAGCTCTACAGACCCTAATAAGGAAATTGGCCCTGCCGACCCTCCTAATGAAATGGTCCTGCCCTGTCAGACCCCCTAATGAAGAAATGCCCTGCAGCCCCGCTCGCATATTGAGTGCCCCTGCATACCTCCCAAGAATTGAAACCCTCTTCAACCCCCCGAATATTTATCCCCTGGCAGCCCCCCTTGGCTATATAAAGGCCCGGCATGTCCCCCCGAAAAAGGGAACCCCCTGCAGCCCCCGCGATAAGGAAAGCCCCGGCAGCCCCCGTCTAATAATAATGCCCTGCGCCCCCCTCTAAGAATGAAAGTGCTCCGGCTGCGCGAGGCCCTCCCCCCGAAGAATAAATGCCCGGCACCCGCCCCTGAGAAGGAATAATATCCCCTAGCAACCCCCCTAAAGAAGGAATCCCCCTCAGCCCGGGCCCCCGGGCCCCCCGGAAGCTAATGAACGGCCCGGCAGACCACCTCTAATAGAATGAAATGCCCGGCAAAAGGAAGACCGCTCCAATAATTGAGAGCCCCTGCAGCCGCCCTCGAATATGAAAGCCCGGAGCCCCCAATCGGAAAGGCCTGCAGACCCGCCAAAAGGACTTGGCCGGCAGACACCCCCCCCGAAGAAGGACCGGCCGGCAGACCCCCCCTAAGATGAAATGCCCGGCAAGCACCCCGAAGATGAAAGGGGTCCGGCAGACCCCCCGAAAGAAGGGAAAGTGCTCCTGCACCACCCGGAGCAGAAGAAGGAAAGCCCCGGTCAGACCCCCGAATAAGGCAATGCCCGCAACCCCCCCTAAGAATGAAAGGTCCGGCATGACCCCCTAATATGAAATCCCCGGCCAGCCACCGCGAATAAGGAAGCCCGCTCAGACCCCCGAATAATGACAGGCCCTGCAGACACCCTCTAAGAAGGAAGGCCCGCAGACCGCCCGCAATTGTGAATGCCGGAGCACACGCCCCCGAACAAGAAGGCCCCGCAGCCACCGGCCTAAGAGGAAAGCCCCAGCCAGACCCGGCGGGCCAGACCCCCGAAGAATGAAAGTGCCCCGGGCAGACCCCCCAAGAAAAAAGGAGGCCCGGCAGACCCCCTAAAAGTGACATCCCCGGCAGCCACCGCGACGAATGATAGCCCGCAGACCCCCCGAATAGGGAAATCGCCCGGCAGACCCCGCGAATATGAAGATGCCGGCAACCGCCCCCTAATATGAAAGGCCGCAGACGCCCCAG
Source organism: Engystomops pustulosus (assembly GCA_019512145.1). Taxonomy (NCBI): domain Eukaryota; kingdom Metazoa; phylum Chordata; class Amphibia; order Anura; family Leptodactylidae; genus Engystomops; species Engystomops pustulosus. The sequence continues at coordinate 29,264 of WNYA01001986.1, read as the reverse complement.
GAAGGAAGGCCTGCACCCCCCCCGAAGGATTAAAGGCCCGGCGACCGCCCCCGACTAATCAAGGCCCGGGCGACCCCCCGAACGAGGAAAGGTCCCGCAGACCCCCCGATAAGAAGGCCCGCAGCCACGCCGAAGAAGGGAATCCCTGCAGACCCCCTAATATGAAGAGCCCGGCAGACCCCCCTAGAGGAAAAAAGATCCCGGGCAGACCAGCTAATGTGGGGAAGGCCCGGCAACCCGCTAATAAGGAACGGGGCTCGGGCAGACCCCCCGTAATGATCGGCCCGGCAACCCGCCGAATAAGACAATGCCCTAGCAGACCCCCCGAAGAAGGAACGGTCCGGCAAGACCGCACCCCGAATATGAAATCCCTGCAGCACCTCGAAGAATGACATTCCCCTGCAGACCCCCTAATAAGGAACGGCCCGGCAGACACCCCCTATAAGGAAAGGCCGCAACGCCCCGAATAACGAATCCCCGGAGCCACCTCGAGAAGGAAATTCCCCGGCAGACCCCTCCCTAATCCTGAAAGGCCCTCTGCAGACCCCTCCAATATGAATGCCCGCAGACCCCCCGATAGAAAATGGCCGGCGTCCCCGTGAAGAAGGAAAGCCCCTGGCGCCACCGTCGAATATGCAAAGCCCCCTCACAGACCCCCCGAATAATGAAATCCCCTGCAAAGCCCCACCTCGAAATAATAAAGCCCCGGCGACCCCCTCTAAGAATGAAATGCCCCCTGCAGACCCCTCTATATGAACTGCCCTGAACCTCCCCTAATATAAGGAAATCCTCTGCAGCCCTTCCCCCTAATAATGAAAGGCCCTCAAGGCCCCCCCTCTGTAATAATGAAGTGCCCCTGCAGCCCCCCTCGAATAATGAAAGCCGCTGCAAGCCCCCTCATAGATATTGCCTGCCGGCAGCCCCTTCCCCCCCTGAAGAAGGAATAACCGGCCCCGGCACCGTCCTCCGAATATGAAACCCCGGCACCACCGCTAAGAAGAAATCCCCTGCAGACCCCCCCGAAGAGTGAAAGCCGCCGCTGCACGCGCACCTGACCAGCTAAACTGCAAATCCCCTGCAGACCCCCCCGAAGACATAGAAAGGCCCGGCAACCCCGCCAACAGGAAAAGCCCTGCAGGACCCCCCTAATAAAGAAAGGGCCCTGCAGCCGTTGCTCCCCTAAGAAGAATCCCGGCAGAGGCCCTCCCTCGAAGAAGGAAATGACCCTTGCATCCGCCCCTTCTAATAAGGAAATGCGCCGACGCCCGCCCGCCGACTAAGAACAACGCCCCGCGCCCGCCCCCGAAGAAGGAAGCTGCGTTTCGGGGCTGGCAGCGTCGTCTTCCCGGCCGTTTTTTTTTCATCGTGTGACCTGACCTCTCGTCTCGCCTCCCCCGTCAGACCCGCTCCCGCGATGAGTGAAGCTGCCATAACTGAGCTTGGTTTGCAGCCGGTGCAGGGCCCCCCCTCCATCGGTAGGGAAATGGGCCCGGAGCGGTCGCCGCTCTCAACGTAATGAAACCTGGCCCTTCCGCACGGGCCCTCCCCCCGTAAGTCATTATAAAACCGCCAGCTGCAGAGACCCGCTGCCCCTCAAGAAATAAATATCTCCTACGGCAGCCCGAGCCGTTGCTTCCCCCCGAATAAGGAAAGCCCCTGACAAGCCACACGGCCCGGCCCACTAATACTAAGTGAACAGCCCTACGGCAGCCCCGCCCCTCCTGAAGTAGGAAAGCCCCCGGGCAGCGCCCTCCCGCCTACCAAAGGCATAAATCCCCCCGCAACCCGCGCACTTCCCGCGTCTCAGGGAATCCTCCTGCGCACGCCCCCCCCGCGAAGGAATGGAAGCCCCCGGCAGCCCTCTTCCTCCCCCTATATAAGGAAATCCCCACCCGCTGGTTCGCGCCAAACCCCCCGCCCCCCTGATGATATGAAACTCACTCCTGCAGCGGTCCCCCACACTCCCCCTACCCGAAGGATCCAGCCGTCGTCTATTCCTCCCAGCTTGGTGGTCTCGCTCCCTCCGCCTGCGGCAACGCCCCCATCCCTGAACTAATCGAAGACTTCATGTGCACCCCGGCGCACTCCCAGACCGATATAGTAAATCGAACTCCCGGTTTCAGCTCCACCCCAGAGCAGCCGGAAAATCCCCGTGCCCAACTCTCTCGCGGCCTGCGTGGAGCGTCACGCGTTCCTCCCGAACATAATGGGGAATGCCCGGCCTCATGGCTGAGCTCCTCCGCTGAGTCTACACATAAGGAAACCCCGCAACCCCGCTAATAAGGATAATGGCCCCGTCCAGTGACCCCTCTAATAAGAACGGCCCCCTGGCAGTCGACCGCTGCGCTAACTAAGGGAAAGCCCCTACGAGCCCCCTTCGAATGGTAATTGAAATATGTTCCTGGCCACGGAACAGCCCCCCTCCCTAATAAGCAAATGCCCTCAACCCGCCCTCAGCACGTTATAAGGAAAGGGCCTTCGCAGACTCCCCCTTAATAAAACGGAACCCGCCGCCGCAGAGAGCCCGCCCCCTATATTAAGGAACTCCCCCTGCGCCCCGACGGAATGCCCAGACTCCGCTTAGAGATCGTCCGGCAACACGCAAAAACGAAACCCCGCTCTCGAATATAATGCCAAAGGTGACTCGTTCCCAAACGGGATTTCTGAACCTCTGCCTGGCCTCCCACCGAACGTCGCATCCCGTCCACGGGATTCTTGACGTGGAAGCCTAGCGTTTCTGCACTCCTGTTTCGTTCTACCCTGTGGGTGGTTTCGCCGGGCCTGCTTTATTAATTGGCCTCCTCTGCCTCTCGTCGATTTAATTCTTGCCTGCTGTCAACTACCGGCGCTCTCTATCCCATCCTACGCCTTATTGTGCCATCCTCAACACATCCTGCTTCCTGCATACCTCCTCTATTCTCCGCGTTCCCACTTCCTCCTATCATCTCGATGCCCACCCTTAACCCGCTCCCTGGATTTAATATCCTTGCAAACCCGGCTATCGGGCTTATCCCTAACTCTGTATGAGGCCCCTCAACAAACTCTTGCCAAAATGTCGGAGGCCTAGGAGGATGCTAGTAGGGATGCGATTCTCTTCTTTGCTTTTTCTTCTTCTTCTCTAAGACTATTTGACCAGTGGGTTTGAGTTCCAGGGCGTCTGTTTCCAGCTTAATTCAGTCACCGAGTGGCAAAAAAAGCAAGCATCGAATACTGAACGTCGCGTGTCACTTGGAAATCAGAGAGCTTGAAAAGAAGACTAAGCCGGAGGGAACATAAAAAAAACAGGGGAGAAAACTGTTAGTGCAACGAGGGAGAAGTAATGGGGATAAGTGCGTTGAGCAGGGAGGGTAATGATAATTTTTATGAGCAATACGGGAGGCGAAAGGTAAGATCAATGGGTAGTTACGGAGAAAGCAAAGCAAACGTCAGCAGAAGAAGGAAGCGGTGTTTAGGACGACGGGTGTTCGTAAGTTCGGAGGAAAAAACAATAAGAGGTGAGAGGATTTGTGTGGTATTATTATTTACCGTTCAAGGAGCACAAAGGTTTGTGCTGTAATGATGTCTATGGTTGGTTACAGTGACTCCCTCTGCAGCCCCCGCCTAATTAATGAAATGCCCTGCAACCCTCCCTCTAATAGGAAATGCCCTGCAGCCCCCCTCTAATTAAAATCCCTGAAGGAGAGCGAGCCCTCCCCCTAATTATGCAATCCCCCTGCACCCTTCCCCTAAATGAAATGCCCTGCAGCCCTCCCCCGATATAATAAATCCCCTTACAACCTCCCCTATAAAACATGTGATGGCCCGGCAGCCCCCTTCTATAATCAAATGTGCGCCTGCAAGCCAAACCCCCGAATAATGAAATTGCCCATGCAGCCCTCCTCGTCTGTAAAACATATGGCGGTCACGCATCGTCCCGTCGCCTCATCATCCTCTCCCACCCGGCATGCCAACCCTATCGAACGTGAACGTTCACAAGCAGCAGTGAACCCCGCCAGCTGTCATCAAGGGCAGCCACGCAGAGCTCTCAGAGGACCTCTCTGCCCTTCTACTTAATAGTGAGGACAGAGAGGGGAGGAGCTCGGGGAGCATTGGAAGGTAAGTATGTGCACACTGTCAAATGCGTAAAGTAGATTTATTCAGGTTTATTGGCATTAAACTCCAGTTGCTGTATGAGAATGACCCGCACTCAACACATGAAACCAGTAACTGAAGAACCGTGGAAAGAAATAGTTGGATCCCGTAATAATCGGCGCTAACTCAGAAGTGATGGATCCATAGACGCCCCTAATTAGGGCGGTGACGGGTACAACCTCAAGGAGACGTAACAGGACTGGCTTTTGGTGGTGGCATATGAAACCCCTGAATATTGCCATAATGGTTATGTCCCCTGACGTACCTTACGCCACGGCCTCCCATTTGCCCATGTGGGAGGTGTTGGGGGGGGGGTCGCAGCGGTGAACAGCGCAGTCAGGCAATATCCCCCGTCCATCTGTCTGCTACTCGCTGAAGCGTGTAAACCATGTTTGCAAGTCTCCGGAGGTTCCACCTAGGATCAGGGAGGGCCAGGGACGTCCCGCATAGGGATAATCTCGCGCCCCCCGAGGTTCGATGCCAGGCTTGGAAGAGAAGAAGGAGCCGGAGCCTGCCACTCACGCAGGCACGGGCCCAGGTGCGTACAATGTGGAGAAATCATGATAGAGCAGACAGTGTGATACCAGAGTAGCACATAATAGCCTGGGCCATGCGACTATGCGACAGTGTGCGGCGAAAAGTGACCTTCCGGGAAGAGGGGGAGAGATAGGAATGGCCGAGATGGAAAAGAATAACAAAGTGGCAGAAATTGTACAAGGTTCCTAGTTAAGGACTTTGGTATAAAAAGGAAAGCAGATAAAATAAAACGCGGAAACAGCAGCCGTCCAGCAGATTACGGGGCTATCTTGCGGAAGAGGCGTTAAGCAGATTTAATCTATGATTACGATTGCATATAACAAGAAACATAACGTTCTGGTGATCATTATACACAAGAGGAGAACTCTTCTTCTGTTGTGAATGTCCAAATGTTATAGATGCCGGAGGAGCAAGCAATTGTAACATAGTGTCCTAAGATCGCAGAGCAGTCATTGTTATAGGAGCCAGGCAGTAACTACCATTGGTAATAGAGTGGTCCCTCATCTACAGCAGCAATGTTGATTAGCAGTGAAGTTACAGCGAGCAGTTTAGGCAGCATGTTATAGAGTAGGAGGAGCAAATTGTACATAGTATCCTATCTGCAGGCAGCATGTTATAAAGCAGGAGGAGCTGAGCGGATTGTACATAGTGTCCTATCTGCAGGCAGCATGTTATAGAGCAGGAGGAATTAAGCTAATTGTACATAGTGTCACATCTGCAGGCAGCGGATTTGTGATTTATCAGTGACGGACAGTCCTCCATTTAGTACTGCGCCTACAGAGACATTAAAAAATCTTTCCCTTTAGTACACACACACACTTCTATCTGTGAAGTCATGTGTTCGTATCCCAGCTGGAGTGTGGTAGACCCAGGCTATAGCAGTCTATGTAGATGTTCTTTGTATACTGTAGATGAATTTTTCTAATGAAACAGTAGGGGGCGTCCCAGTATCACAGCAGCGCTACAGCTATAGATAGTGATTGAAAATATAGTTGACCACGTATGCCCTTCAAAAAAACAGCATTTAAAGAAAGAATCCATGGGGATAGAAAACAAAAACATCAATGAATAAAGTTGGTCAAAAAATGAATAAATAACATCTATATATTACATTATAAACAATAATATAAGTAAAACTTCATCTCAATGTCGGCAAATTATTGTTTGTAGTGAGCCACACAAATTAAACACACACATATGTAATAAAAACCTGAATACACCATAAAATATAAATATATATAACAGTCAATTGTATTTTTAATTTTATTCATTTTTATCTAAAATTACCTATTTTTCAACCAAGGTTTTTATGTTAACTGATTGATGAAGTGTCAATTTTCAGCATACCTTTATTGTTTTTTCTCTATTATGCAGTGTCTGATAAATTCTCATGTAATCCATATGCTAATGAGGCAGTGTGTGCTCCAAGGCCATGTCTTCAGAACTTGGAGCACTGATATTGCCTTTTGGTCCACTATCCTCTCAGACAGATAAACAGGAGATTTGTTCAGTGAGAATTATTGTAAAACTGGAAGAAGTGGGGAGTCATTTAGATTTAGCCTTATTAGCATATGGATTAAACTGGAAATATCTTGGAAATTACTTGAAGGGGTATTTCCAGGAAGACAAGATTCTTAAATATACTCAGGATAACAAAAAAACACATTTTCTAATACACTGTTATTAACAAAAATACAGCATTACACAAATATAATTCCAACCAGGGCCGCATCTGCCATGAGGCACAGAGATGAGGCTGCCATGGGGTACAGTATATTACTAAGCTGGGGGGCTGTATATGGGGTACAGTATATTACTAAGCTGGGAGGATGTACATGGAATACAGTATATTACTAAGCTAGGGGGCTGTATATGGGATACAAGCTGAGCAGATTGTACATAGTGTCCTATCTGCAGGCAGCATGTTATAGTGCAGTAGGAGCTGAGTAGATTGTACATAGTGTCCTATCTACAGGCAGCATGTTATAGAGCAGTAGGAGCTGAGTAGATTGTACATACCATGTTTCTCAGAAAATAAGCAAAAAATAAGCCCCAGTTACAAATGGTTATATCTTTTGAACCACGGCACCTAAGACATCTCTCCCCTTTGTTGTGTCTGTAGACGTGGGCATATCCACATGTATTGTTAGTGAGTTATATAACTCTCCTAACTCTAACTTTAACATTAAATCTCCATTTCTGTAAAACCAAAAAACACAATAATTTTATGACACAGTGATATTGATTGTAGGTTCCACAGAATTAGAGATATATAATGTTAAAATTACAGTTGGGAGAGTGATTTTCATATTCAGCTCTCATTCCCAACTGTACCATTAAATGTGGATATATCAATGTCTTTGGCATCTACAGACACAACAAAGGGGAGAGACTCTTCTTTAAAATGACACCAGAGACATGTTTTGAGGTGCAGTGGTTCAAAACATATAGCCATTTGTAACTAGGGCTTATTTTCTGAGACACATGGGGGCAGATTTACTTACCCGGTCCATTCGCGATCCAGCGGCGCGTTCTCTGTGCTGGATTCGGGTCCGGCCGGGGTTCATCAAGGCAGTTCCTCCGCCGTCCACCAGGTGGCGCTGCTGCGCTGAAGTTCCCTGAAATGCACTGAAGTTCACGATCCTATCCTGGATGAAGGTAAGTGCAAGCTCGCCCCGGACACATTACTTTTTTATTTAAATGCAGCGTTTTTCCGGAAACGTCGGGTTTAGTTTTCTGTGGCCACGCCCCCCCGATTTCTCGACTGGCGCTGATATGCACGGTGCCGATGCGCCACAATCCAGTCATCGGTGCGCCCAAAATCCCAGGGGCAATTTCAGGTACAATCGGCGCAAATCGGAAATATTCGAGGTAATCCTATACTACACAGCTAAAACGTGCCGTAAAAGGTATTCGCGTAAATCTGGGACAAGGAAAAGCGCCTCGGCCGTAGTAAATGAACCCACCATGTACAAGACTGCTCTAGCTCCATCCTGCTCTATAAATTACTGAGATAAGACAATTGGGGGTTACATTTATAAGTGCCGATTCCGTTTTCCAGACGTGTTACTCGAATATATTCGTTTGCGCCGATTGTACCTAAATTGCCCAGGGATTGTGGCGCACCGCAGGATCCGGATTGTGGCGATCGGCGCCGGCATGGCGGCCGACGGAAACGGGGGAGCGGAGGCGAACGAAAACCCGAGTATTCGGAAAAAAACGCCGCATTTAAAAACCGAAAAAGTGTCGCTATGGGAGCGCGCTTACTTCCCTGTCATGAGCCAGAGTGGTGCATTCCGGCGCGATAGAGATGCTTCTCAGCGCCGCAGCCGACACACTGGTGACGGCGCGGAAGAAAACTACATTCTTGCAATCGCCGGCACGGGACACAATCAGAGCGAGAACGCGCCGCTGGATCGAGGACTGGGACAGGTGTACGTAAAGTCAAGTGACCCCATATGTAACAATCTGTCAAGCTCCTCCTGCTATATAACATGCTGTCCTGCAGATAGGACATATGGGGCACCCATTTACTTACCCGGTCCCGTCGCCGATCTGCAGCGGAGCGTTCTTGCTGCTGCAGTTCGGGTCCGTCACGGGAGGGATACTTATATGATGAGTCATTCCGACCGGTTTAAACCAAAAAGGTGGCGCTGCTGCGATGATGAAGTCATCTTGCGCGGATTCAACCACCTCGGACCAAGTGAAGGTAAGCGGTCCCCAAGAGACACTTTTTCGGTTTTAAATGCGGCGGTTTTTCCAAATACGTAGGGTTTTCGTTCGCGCCACGCCCCCGATTTCCGTTCGCGGCATTGGCGGCGCCGATGCGCCACAATCAGATCGCGTGCGCCCACAATCCGGGGCAATCAGGTACAATCGGCGCCAAATTGGAAAATTCGCGTAACACATCAGGAGAAAACGCGAATCGGGCCTTTAGTAAATGACCCCCTATGTACAAGGTGCTCACCTCCTCCCTGCTATAAAACATGTGCTGCAGATAGGACACCTAGTGTACAAAATGCTCAGCTCCTCCTGCTCTATAACATGCTGCCTGCAGATAGGACACTAGTACATCTGCTCAGCTTCACCTGCATCTATACATGCTGCCTGGCAATAGGACACTATACAATACTGCTCAGTCTGCTGTCTAAATGCTGCCTGCAGATGGACACTATGTTACAATTGCTCTGCTCCTCCGGCTCTATAACATTATGTACATCACAAATAAGAGAGATTCTCTCTTTAAAATGACACAGAACCTATGTTTCTATATGCCATCGTTCAATAGATTAAAAACTGCCTCCGAAATCACATAGTAGCCAATATTGGGACGCTGCGTGTCTTAGCGTTTTTATTGATTTCCTTTTATAAAAGATATTAAATAGGAAAATGTACATTTTGCACTTTGTTATTATTTTCCATCGGGTCCACGCCAATATCCGGAAGGTCATTATAGCAGCAAATGAGTTAGAGAATGGGAAGGCTGTGATAATTATGGTCTACACTGTCTGCTCTATAATGGACTCAAATGTACAGAACCTGGCCCCGTGCCTGCAGTGTGGGCGGCTCCGATCATTTCTTCTCCTGAGATGAAAACATTGGGGGAGATTATCATATGATGGAGCCGTCACGGCCCCCCTGTCATGTGGGGATACATCCGGAGACTTGCAAACGTTCACAAGCTTCAGCGAGTGCAGACACTGGACGGGGTGCCCCATGCACTGGCTGCACCGCTGCGACCCCCCCCCCCCCACCCCACATGGGGTGGACGTGGCGTAAAGGGGAATAACCAATTACTGGCCATTATTTCAGGGGTCATATTGCCAAAAGCAGTCCTGATACGTCTCCCCTTGAGGTTGTACCGTCACCGCCATAATCTATGGGGCGTTCTTTGGATCCATCACTTCTGTTAGAGCCGATTATTAGTGACTCCAATATTTCTTTACACGGTTTCAGTTACTGGTTTCATCGTCTGAGTGCAGGGCTCATTCTCATCACAATCAACTGGAAGCTTTAATGCAATAAACCTGAATAATATCTAATTACGCATATACACTTGTGCACATACTTACCTTCCAATGCTCCGCAGCTCCTCCTCCTCCTCCTTCCTCACTATTAAGAACGGGCAGAGAGGTCCATGAGCTCTGCTCGCTGGCGCCCTTATGAAGAGGCGGGGGGGTCACTGCTGCTGACTCATAGTGGTGCACCGGTGGGCAGAGCGCATCAGGAGGGGAGATGTACGCTATGTTTTAACACACGAGGGGCGCAGGCATTTCATTATTAGAGGGGGGCTGCAGGGCATTTCATTATAGAGGGGGCTGCAGGCATTTCATTTTATAGGGGAGGGCGCAGGGGATATTCAGTTTATTAGGGGGAGGGCTGCAGGGCATTTCATTATTAGGGGGAGGGTGCAGGGGATTTCATTATTAGGGGGAGGGCTGCAGGGGATTTTATTATTAGAGGGGGGCTGCAGGGCATTTCATTATTAGAGGGAGGGCTGCAGGGCATTTCATTATTAGGGGGGGCTGCAGGGCATTTCATTATTAGGGGGGTCTGCAGTTCATTTAAGGTGGCTCAGGGGATTTCATTATTAGGGGGAGGGCTGCAGGGGATTTCATTATTAGGGGGGGGTCTGCACGGACGCATTTCATTATATGGGGGTCTGCAGGGCATTTCATTATTAGGGGGGTCTGCAGGACATTTCATTATTAGGGGGGCTGCAGGGGATTTCATTATTAGGGGGTCTGCAGGGCATTTCATTATTAGAGGGGTCTGCAGGGCATTTCATTATTAGAGGGGTCTGCAGGGCATTTCATTATTAGGGGGCCTCAGGGCATTTCATTATTAGAGGGGGCTGCAGGGGATTTCATTATTAGGGGGTCTGCAGGGCATTCTTATTAGAGGGGTCTGCAGGGCATTTCATATTAGGGGGGCTGCAGGGCATTTCATTATTAGGGGGGCTTTAGGGGATTTCATTATTAGGGGGAGGGCTGCAGGGGATTTCATTATTAGGGGGGGCTGCAGGGCATTTCATTATTAGAGGGGGGCTGCAGGGGATTTCATTATTAGGGGGAGGGCTGCAGGGGATTTCATTATTAGGGGGGGGCTGCAGGGCATTTCATTATTAGAGGGGGCTGCAGGGCATTTCATTATTAGGGGGGGCTGCAGGGCATTTCATTATTAGGGGGCTGCAGGGCATTTCATATTAGGGAGGGCTGCAGGGATTTTATTATTAGGGGGGGAGGGCTGCAGGGCATTTCATATTGTAGGGGGGTCTGCAGGCATTTCATTATTAGAGGGGCTGCAGGGCATTTTTTAGGGGAGGGCTGCAGGGGATTTCCTTATTAGGGGAGGGCTGCGGGGATTTTATTATTGGGGGAGGGGGCTGCAGGGCATTTCATTATTAGAGGGGGGCTGCAGGGCATTTCATTATTAGAGGGAGGGCTGCAGGGGATTTCATTATTAGGGGGAAGGCTGCAGGGCATTTCATTATTAGGGGGGTCTGCAGGGCATTTCATTATTAGGGGGTCTGCAGGGCATTTCATTATTAGGGGGTCTGCAGGGGATTTCATTATTAGAGGTGGCTGCAGGGGATTTCATTATTAGGGGGGTCTGCAGGGGATTTCATTATTAGAGGTGGCTGCAGGGGATTTCATTATTAGGGTGGGCTGCAGGGGATTTTATTATTAGGGGGAGGGCTGCAGGGCATTTCATTATTAGAGGGGGCTGCAGGGCATTTCATTATTAGAGGGGGGCTGCAGGGCATTTCATTATTAGAGGGAGGGCTGCAGGGCATTTCATTATTAGGGGGAAGGCTGCAGGGCATTTCATTATTAGGGGGGTCTGCGGGCATTTCATTATTAGAGGGGTCTGCAGGGCATTTCATTATTAGGGGGTCTGCAGGGGATTTCATTATTAGAGGTGGCTGCAGGGCATTTCATTATTAGGGGGGTCTGCAGGGGATTTCATTATTAGAGGTGGCTGCAGGGGATTTCATTATTAGGGGGGTCTGCAGGACATTTCATTATTAGGGGGGTCTGCAGGGCATTTCATTATTGGGGGTCTGCAGGATTTCCATTATTAGGGGTCTGCAGGGGATTTCATATTAGAGGTGGCTGCGGGGATTTATTAGAGGGGGGTCTGCAGGGACTTTCATTATTAGGGGGTCTGCAGGGCTTTCATTATTAGGGGGTCTGCAGGGGATTTCCATTATAGAGGTGGCTGACAGGCATTTCATTATTAGGGGGGGTCTGCAGGACATTTTCAGTTTAGGGGGGTGCAGGGCATTTATTATTAGGGGGTCTGCAGGGCATTTCATTATTAGGGGGGTCTGCCAGGACGATTTCATTATTAGAGGGTCTAGGCATTTTCATTATTAGAGGGGTCGCAGGGCATTTCATTTTATTAGGGGGGTCTGCAGGGGATTTCATTATTGGGGGTCTGCAGGGCATTCATATTAGAGGGGATGCAGGGCATTCTTATTAGGGGGGTTGCAGGACATTCATTATTGGGGGGTCTGCAGGGGCATTTCATTAGGGGGTCTGCAGGGCATTTTCATTTATAGGGGGGTCTGCAGTGGCATTTCATTATTAGAGGGGTTCTGCAGGGCATTTCATTTAGGGGGGTTGCAGGGCTTTCATTATTAGAGGGGGTCTGCAGGGCATTTCATTATTAGGGGGTCTGCTGCAGGGCTTCATTATAGAGGTGGCTGAGGGGATTTCATATTAGGGGGTCGCAGGACATTCATTATTAGGGGGCTGCAGGGCATTTCATTATTAGGGGGTCTGCAGGGGATTTCATTATTAGAGGTGGCTGCAGGGCATTTCATTATTAGGGGGGTCTGCAGGACATTTCATTATTAGGGGGGTCTGCAGGGCATTTCATTATTAGAGGGGTCTGCAGGGCATTTCATTAGGGGGTCTGCGGGATTTCATTATTAGAGGTGGCTGCAGGGGATTTCATTATTAGGGGGGTCTGCAGGGCATTTCATTATTAGGGGGGTCTGCAGGGCATTTCATTATTAGGGGTTGCAGGGGATTTATTATTAGGGTGGCTGCAGGGATTTCATTATTAGGGGGGTCTGCAGGACATTCATATTAGGGGGGTCTGCAGGGCATTTCAGTTATTAGGGGGGGTCTGCAGGGATTTCATTATTAGGGGGGTCTGCAGGGACATTTCATTATTAGGGGGTCTGCAGGATCATTATTGAGGGGGCCTCAGGGCATTTCATATTAGAGGGGGCTGCAGGGGAGTTTCATTATTAGGGGTCTGCAGGGGCATTTCATTATTAGAGGGGGTTGCAGGGCATTTCATTATTAGAGGGGGGCTGCAGGGGATTTCATATTAGGGGGGCTGCAGGGGATTTTATTATTAGGGGGAGGGCTGCAGGGGATTTCATTATTAGGGGGAGGGCTGCAGGGGATTTCATTATTAGGGGGGGCTGCAGGGCATTTCATTATTAGAGGGGGCTGCAGGGCATTTCATTATTAGAGGGGGCTGCAGGGGATTTCATTATTAGGGGGGCTGCAGGGCATTTCATTATTAGAGGGGGCTGCAGGGGCATTTCCTTTATTGGGGGTCTGCAGGGATTTCATTATTAGGGGGTCTGCAGGGCTATTTCGCATTATATTAGGGGGCTGCAGGGCATTTCATTATTAGGGGGTCTGCAGGGCATTTCATTATTAGGGTCTGCAGGGCATTTCATTATTATTTGGGGCTGCCGGCCTTTCTTGGTCCAAAAATGCAATCGATAACCTGTTAATGTCACCTTGAATCCTCCACTTGTTTAATTTCTTGGTCTAAGGTTAATTTATATCCCCTTTATATCCTCTTCCTTCATTTCTTTGTCTAAGATCAAATGATAACCCCCATGTTCTTAATTTCTTGGTCCAATGTGAATTTTTTACTCCTTAATATCTCTTTGAGTGCATCAGTTGCTTCATTTTCCGGTCCAAGGTCAATTGATGACCTCTGAATGTCTACTTAAGGGCACCGATTCCTACATTTCCTGGTCCAAGGTCAATTCATGACCTCTTTATAGCTCCTTGAGTGCACCACCTGCATTATTTCCTGGTCCAAGGTCAATTCATGACCTCTTAATGTTTTCTTTAATGGTTGAAGCTGGTTACAGTCTGAATGGGCAAGATCGGGACCATACGCCCAGTAGACTGATACCTCTATGTATGGACACTTGTATCAATTACTGGTCCAAGATCAACCGATGACCCCTTCATGTCTCCCTAAGTAAACCACGTCCTTAATTTCCTGTTCCAAGGTCAAGACCAAGTTATCATTTTTGGACATACGTTTCAACAGTTTTGGCGGCAGTTTGGGGATGGGCATTGTACCGTAATTAACAACATAATCCATTGTGACATTGCTTATTTTTCATGCTTGACATTTTATTTAACCAATTTTTAGACCTGTTGTAGACTCTTCACTGCTCCGTGCTGTGCTGAAAGTCTTTCCTGAATTTCAGACCTTGATACCCCCTCACATGACATAAAGATGGATCCTTGAACACGGCTTATCTCAAGGTGGAAAAAAGAGACATTGGGGGTCATTTACAATTCGTGTTTTCCCGACGTGTTACCCGAATATTTCTGTTTTGCGCCGATTTCCCCTGAATTGCCCTGGGATTTTGGCGCACGCAATCGGATTGTGGCGCATCAGCGCTGGCATGCACGTGACGGAAATCGGGGGGCGTGGCCGAACGAAAACCCGACAGATTTGGAAAAACCGCCGCATTTAATAAAAAAATGTGTTGAGAAAATTGCACTTACCTTCACTCAGCCCGGCTTGGTGTATTCCAGTGCGTTCCGATGCTCTTCAGCGCAGCAGCGACATCTGGTGGACGGCGGAGGAACTACCTTAGTGAATCCACCGCAGAGAATGCACCGCTGGATCGCGAATGGACCGGGTAAGTAAATCTGCCCATTTGTTTTCTCTGCCCCATCCTGGAAAACTTATTTGCACATTTCCCAGAATCCCCTAGTGAAGTTAAAGTCTCTACACGCCTACAAGGCGGACCCTAATTGGCAAAGTCTAAGGAAAACTCTTACTTCCTGTCTCTATTGTACAAGCAGAACGCTGATTGGCCCTGGTTAATATTATTGGTTTGTCAATGGAGTTGTCACTGAATCCACAAACTCTCACAGCAGAGATAAAAGAGACATCCCCCCTTGTCAAAAATGACGGGACTACCAATGGAGACACTAAAGCAACTGCATTGTGGTTACATATTGACTCATAGTTGCCGAAAAGCCCCATTGGACAGACACAATCTCCTGTTTTGTTGTGTTATTTTTGTTCCTTTAAAGGATTAGTCCGTCTCTATCTAGGGGTCGTCTGTTAGTCAGGGACCACCTGTGAGAATATATGGCCACTAGATTTCTGGAAATGGTTTGTTAATCCAGTTATTTATTCTTTGAGAGAGTGGGTGTTGGGGGGATTTTTAGCCCCCTTGGACGGAAAATTTATGGGCACTTTATCCCCACTGTAGAATTGGGGTCAATAGTTGATTCCCCCTTGGATGGAGTATCCACCTGATTTGGAGATCTTGCCTCCATCTGGATCCACCCATTATCGCTATGGGTCAGTGACGGCAAACCTTTTAGACACCGAGTGCCCAAACTACAACCAAAACCCACATTTTTTTTGCAAAGTGCCACCTGAGGACACCAATACAGTAGAAAGAAGGAGAAGAAGATTGGATCATCATTGTAGCTTCCTTCTAGGGTCCTGGGCTGCCAGTAATTGCAAGAGGCCTTGAGTCCTGTCTGGTGAGCCCTGCCCTGGGGTGATGGCAAGGGTGCCCATGTAGAGGGCCACCTATGGCACCCGTGCCATAGGTTCGCCACCACTGCTATAGGTGATGATGGTCCTGTGTCTTTTTTCATCGCCTACGATTTAGAAAGATCTATGGAGCACAACCACCGTCCAACGGTCAGGCACCGGAGAGGTTAAACGATTTTGATATGAAATTGGTTTTTGCCTGGATGCTGTTTGGTTCCTGCATAATTTTTGTACAGCCATAATTGTTATAATGTTGGGTCCAGGACCTGCAAATAGAGAATTAGGAGCAGGGCACAGTTCCCCCTACAGCTGCCATTGTGTTGTCCCGCCTGGTTTCAATACACGCCCCTCGCAAAAGCAGGGAGTAAAAATAAAACAACATAGCATGGCGGAGCTTGTTACCGGGATTAGCTCCTTGCATAAATGTGTGTCTCACGTCCCCCATACAATCAGAGTCTCTGCACGTGCATGGCTCTATTGTCCCGGCTATAGCCACTACTAGATGGCAAGGTGTTTGAATTGTTCGCTATGAAGAGAGCAGGGAGCAGGGAGCTTTAGCGGAGCCGCACGCGAGATGCCATATTGGGTGCTAGAACGAGCCTAATTTTGATTTGATGGAGGGATGCCAGATTTCTAGAATAGAACTCACCGGAGGAGCAAAGGCAGGAGGAGGAAGGCGCATACTGACAGAATAAAAAGCTCTGGCATTTTACTCCCACTAAAGTACACAAAAAAAAGTTTTTTTTGATTCTTTTTTTTATAGCCTTTTGTTGGTATAGATTAGGTCCTTCCCTGTAATAAGAATAACGGCGGGTTGTCCGAATACACAAAGGTCAGGGTTATTACGGTGGTAAGCAAAGAATCTTATGTTCTCCTCCGGACAAAGCCAAGAGTTACATTAAATTATAATCATTTGTTTAGTACCGGACTTGCAAAACATGAGCAGTTTTCCAAAAGTTAGAACTTAAAAACTTCGAAATGACGTTGAGTGTTTGGTTGGCGAAGGAGCCAAAATTTTAGCCAACTATGTTGTGGGCCTCATTCCAATAAAGCAAAATCTCCTAATTTCATCCACATTACGACGGATAAAGACAAGTCATGTCAAAAAGACCCCAAAAAATATCCTCACAACAAAACCAAGACCCCACGGATTTAAGACCACGGGGAGGTCCATCTGTTCCGTTGATGGTTGTAATTTTTTAAAACTTAAAACCAATTTATTTGCAATTCCAATATCGGAGGGGAACAATGTCATCGTAACTGGAAAGAATTTTCATGGCTGTAAAATATTTCGGCAAGTAGCTCAATGGTCTTATAATATGACAACTACTTTTGGAACCAAAAATATGTTTTCCGAGCAGGTGTTAGTGCCCTGATCCTCTTTCGAAAAAGTGCAGAACTCAATGAAGACGGAATCCACACCAAACCTTCAGATACGAAATGGAGTAGAACCTTCTGTTTGGTGGTGATGATTATCGGACCACTGATGGTCATCTATTATGGACTAAATTTTTGAAATCCAGTATAAATTAAGAATAATTCTATATAAAACCCTTGTGTATCAGGTACATCGCAGACCTCTGTATGTATCACGATGAAATTGCCTCCGTACGTAGAATTTTTTGGGGATTGGTAAAGATGATGCGATGTTTTTGAACGGAGTGGAGCCGTAATGTACAATCTCTAGCAGACCTCAGCACCCACATATTAAACCCAACAAAGTGACTTTTGTTTGTTTTCAGGTTTTTTTACGTCTGCGTCCTCCACGCTGCTTGCCTGTGTTTAATAACTCAGCGTCGGGCCGAGCTCTGCACTTTAGTCCTAAGCACGGTCTACGCTCTACAATTCTCCGAGTGTAAAAAGCAAAAAATGAAAACTGTAATTGTCCTTTTCTTAAGCCGCACAGAAAATGATTTACTTAAACAACAGAGTGGGCTTAGGGCAAAGGATTTCCCAGCAGGCACTTGTGCTGCCTTTTGTGTCTGTCACATTCACTTAACAATAACAGCATTTTTTTTTTAATATAATGAATGATTTCGCTCAGCCACTTATTCTTTTACACGCCGGCTCCTGCAGACCCACTACATGTATTTTAATTTATATTTCCTAGGCATATTTACTAGGAAAACTACATTTAGACATCAACCTCATTATCTCGGAAGACAAACTGGAAAAAGGAGCCCACTTACCCCTATCAATTGTCTTCGGCAAACCTAAGGGGGAAAAAAAAAATAAACCCTGGGCGCAACGAAAAATGAGTTCCGTTTGTCTAAAACTGCAGACAATTTTCCAAGGTTTAAGGGAAAATTGGAAACAATTATTCCGACGTTCTTGATAATAGCCATAAAATGGTTGGAATTGGGCTTCTATGGTACATTGATGAAATTTCGGCCAAGGTGTTCTTCACCGGCAGCCTCAAATGTTCGTATGGTCAATAATCGCCTGGAAAATAATTATCCTCTTTCGACAATGTCAACGTTGAGCTGAACAATAGGCTGTTGTCTACGAGTGGAGATTGATGATCCTCTTTGGAGAATATCAACCATCTACTAGCTGGTTCCTTGTCCATATCTATAGTCTAAATGTATAATTAATTAGGAAGTAGCGAGTCTTGTTACGTTCCTCATCAACCTCGACTTGCCTATGCTTCACAACACGGCCTCGAATAATGCTGTCGTCAAGTGGAGTTTTCATCTCGATGCAATGTTGACCTTGAGAGAGACGGTTCATAAGAGACCCATGTCCATCAACTTCAACCAAGGGAGGCAAGGGACAGGGGTAAGAGAATGGATGTAAGGGAACACAAATCTATACTTTAATATAATCATTAATTTTATTTGACTTTAGAAGGCATCTAGATTTTTTTGAAGCTCTCTGCAGTTTCTGCTGTGCTCTGCTCCTGAGCTCAGCTATGGCACAAATTTACAATTCTTACAATTAAAGAAGCCTCATCTCCTCCGGACATGAAACTTTTTATTTTATCACATGATTGATGGCAGACTCTTCTCTATTTTTGAACTTCAACTAGGATTTTTCTTTTATGTATTACCTCTTTTAACCATTTTGGTTGTTTTTCGCCTGTGGCCAATATGTAAAATAGTAAATACAAATTGTATTCTGGTGCTTTCCACTCTATAAATGTTTATTTTTTTAAATTAAAAAGTACTGTATATACTCGAGTATAAGCCAACCCAAGTATAAGCCGAGCCCCCTAATTTTACCACAAAAACCTGGTAAAACCTATATATTTTTAATTTTTTTTATTTGAGTATAAGCCGAGTTTGGGGTTTCAGCACATTTTTTTAATGCTGAAAAACTAGGCTTAAACTCGAATATATATGGTAAATATGTTTATGAAAATATAAAT
The DNA here is from genome assembly GCA_019512145.1 of Engystomops pustulosus. NCBI lineage: Eukaryota > Metazoa > Chordata > Amphibia > Anura > Leptodactylidae > Engystomops > Engystomops pustulosus. The sequence continues at coordinate 10,435 of WNYA01001986.1, read as the reverse complement.
ATTACTTTGTATTTTTTTTAATTTTTTAAAATAAACAAAATATAAAAACTTATTTAGTGGAAAGTGCCAAATACAATATTTATTCAGTGTTGTTTTCTATCTCCATTTTATATCCAGACTATTCTTGAGCGCATTACATTTACAAAACTAAAGGGTAAAATGATTGGCCTTAGTAATAAGGTTTATTAAGGTTGTCTGGTCTCAACTGACCAAGGTCCTGGCACCTTCACTTCCAGTTTGACCCAGGTTAGAGTTCCTCTTTTCTACCGCATGGTTCTAGGTTATATATTGAAATGAGACGGTCAGCATTCACACACAACACTGGTAAAAAGACCCCACGGAATACTCTGTCCCTTGTGGAACACAAACCAGACACAAAGGGACTGAAAGCCTGAGATTGGGACACTACACTGAGAAGTACCATAGATGGTCCACCAAATCAGGATCGTCATGTTCACCGATCACCTAGACTCTTTTGTGATCTCCACTATTTTAAGATTCCAGTTTCCCACTGGGTGGCTTATTTCATTGTTAATTTGGAGGTTCTTCTTATAGGCAGATTGTCTAAGTTACTGTGTAGTTGCATTTCTATCTACTATGAATAGAAGATATCTGACAGATCATATGTAGCAGTGGAACATTTCCCGTAATGTAGATAGTAATGAAGTAGAATTTTAGTAGTAGATTTTTATAAAGATACAGGTCTATCAAGTCCAACCTATGAATCCACGGTGATGATCCTAAAGAAGGCCCAAAGCTCCATGAGTATGGAAACATTTCCTTCTCCAATGAAGGGGTCCCGTTATCTCATAGGAGGAGCCAAGAGCTACCACCCTAGTATACCAATATATGAGAGATCATTGCTTCTCACCCAGCTGTAGGATCCATCTACATCATCATCTGAATCAACAAATTCAGCAAAAATATCTTAGAAAAATATAGTTTAGTCTCTGTTCACTTGGCAGGTAGAACGACGAACTCAACTTGTACTGAATGAAATTCTCTTGGGTCTTAATTTTGAGGACCACCTTGCATCTATACAGAACATGTGTATGTTCTGATAGCCTGAGGTCGGGACACTACACTGAGAAGTACCATAGATTGTCCACCAAATCAGGATCGTCATGTTCACCGATCACCTAGACTCTTTTGTGATCTCCACTATTTTCAGATGCCAATGTTTCTATTGTTGTCCATACAGGAAGGATCATGGTTGAGGCCTTATATGATATTTATGAACCATCCTAGAAGAATCCATACCAGATTGTCTTCCGTTGGACTATTGGTTCCTACTATTTGGTCATAACTTTGACTAACCAAAGAACCCTTTGGTTCGAAGGTCAGGCCTACAGGATTAGTCGAGGACCTTACGCACTTATGGTTTGGTGGTTGTGGATGCTGTCGGTTGATGGGTCCAATAATTGGAGACAATGCATTATAATTATAATAACATCAACTACTAACTTCAAGTTGGTTTTAACATTTGTTATAGGACGTGGAGTAAAGACCACAACTGGGATAGTCTTGACCAAGAATGGTGACCCAACCTGTTGTCCATTCAAAGTCTACAGCACTGAAGGTGGTTCCACCAGTTTAGGGTTAATCACCAATCTAGTGTTTAGTTGCTTCTACCCTTAGGATCTTTAAGCAATCGAGGATTGTTTTTAGCTCATAACCTACTAAATGCTCTTTGTTACAGTCCATAGTATATTTACATTAGTGTATATAGAGCAGTATCGTTCATTTACATAATTGAGTAGGACGTATACACGCCGAGAAGCCCGCATTGTAAATGGATTGAGAGCGGCCGTGTGACTCCACAGTAAATACAGCTCTTTAATGCCTCGGCTGATTAAGGAGCCATGCCGAGCTTCTGCTTCTCCGGTCAGAGGGAGATAATGGTCCATTTTGTTGTAAAAATCACACAGCGCGGACAATACTATGTCGTACATTCCTATTGATTTGTTATAACTGCTAGCATTGCACAGTCAAATAGCAACTCCGCTCCTCGGAGCCGCCACTATTGTTCCAGATATTGAGTCTTAAATTGTGCTCAGTCATAAAACAAGGCAGCGCGCCTGGATCTGTTAGTGGAGGTTATTGGTTTTCGCAGAAATATCAAAAAGGAAATAATACCGAAATAAAATCTCTCGTTTGTCATATAAAGTGAGTATTAAAGGGTCACTCCGCCGATTAGAGATCATTCTCAATTAATGTGCTAATTTACTTGAGCACTTAGTCTATGCAATCATTATATATCATCATCAGAAATTCATAAGGTAGACTGTGTGTCTTATGAAATGATGTGAATTATAATAAAGCACTTGGGGTTAGATAGTTAGATAATCTCCAGCAGCTTCTGCCTGTGTTTCCGATACATGCATACATATATATATATATTTGACATAATTGAAAAGTACTGACTCAAACTGATGTAAATGTGAAATAGAAACTTCCATTAACCTCCAGCAGCCTCTGTCTGCTTCTCACTTTTCTCAGAAGCCTCAGCAGGAAGAACAGGAGGACATAATAGAGATGTTCTGAGCCATACTGGTTTGATAGAAATTTTATCTTCAACAGCCAATGTCTCACCTCTCTCTCACTCAGAAGCTTCAGCAGGACGATACATGACATTGTAGGGAAGAAGTGACTTGTGCCGATGTGAATAAAGCACTTGGGGTGCAACAGACCACTTATTATCTCCAGCAGCTTCTGTCTCTGCCTGTGTTGGTCCTTTCTTGCTCAGCAGGATCAGATAGGACATTAGAGAAGCATTGAGCTGTACTGATGGAAATAAACCATTTACGGTCAAATAGAAACATGACGTCATCTACAGTAGGTCTGCACATCGGCAAAGCTCCTCCTACCGTCTCCATAGACTTCCTGTAATATGATATCTCTTTGAGCTGACATTTTGTCATTGTTTAGCGTAGAGCAGTATAGGAGGAGGAGAGGAGTCTGGTAAGTGAAGTAAGAGTTATTCTTCTCTGATATTCATCGACATTTACTATGTTGGTTTGTACCAGCGGCGTAACTTGAGGGGGTGCAGAGGTTGCGGTAGCACCTGGGCCCAACAGGTTTAGGGGGCCCTTACTATAAACCATACCTTATAGTTGGGGGCCTGGCACAGTCTTTGTACTGGGGTCCATCAGCTTCTAGTTACGCCACTGGTTTGTACTACTGATTTTAGTTGGTTATATAATGGGTGTCTGCCACTTCCCCCAAGCTACCCTATAACCAATCATGCTTTGGGTTTGTTGCTGCATTGGGTGACCCGCGAGATTACATAGTTTTATTCAGTATCCAAATTGGGCCTTTAGTGCACTTGTGGCGTGTCCTAAGCACCTAGAGAACCTCTTTCCTTAAAAAATCTTCCTTCGCATCCATGTCACCGATGTCCTGGTGCCCGGCACATGTGCAGAACATGGATGGCCATGAAGCTTGGGCACCATGCAAAAGAAAATCTCCAAATACCCTGGACAATACCCTAGACACCTTGGGCCTAATAACTACATTGAATAAACTCTCAGGAATCATGAAGCAATCGGGAAACAAACCAAAGAGTGAGGCCCATCCTCTAAAGAAAGACTTTACGGCATCCTTAGGGTCTGTCAAGAGCCAATCGTAGGGCGACTTTGGTGGCGAAACGGACCTGGATCCTGATGTAGAGGGTCCTGGACTAATAGGATAGGAATCGGGGGCGGATGAAGACCACCATGGGCCCTGGGGTGTATAAATATTATAGCCCCTACAAGTCTGGAATCACTTCCTACATATGGCACTAGAATCAGCTTCTCGAGGAATGGAGGATGTGTCCCTTATATCTGCTTTCAATCTGCGGTTTCAGGGCCTTTGAAGGGCTTTGAAAGCTCTTGGAATGGAGTGGAGATTTCAATATGGGTGAAGGTTCTTCTGAGTATAAAATTTGGTGGGTGTTGGCCATGGGTCCTTCAGAAGGCTTGGGCCCTGGTTCTACCGCCCAAACGGCTATATTATAATCCACTACTGGTGGGAATCGTAAAATTATAAGAGAAACAAAACAGCGCCCTTCTACTGGCTGCACATGGTAGTGCGAGTCTACTACACTACACACAACCTATGGGAAGGTAACCGGCAGATATTTCTCATCCTCCCAAATGAGAAGCTTCTAGACATTTATCCTTTACTTCCCTGTGGTTAATAATTTGGATTATTCGATCATTTAGAGATTTTTTTACAGTCCCATTTATTTTAACAGATTTTTACAGGTTTTTTTTTTAAATAGTCTAATTGTTGGGCCGTGCTTTCCATGCTGGCATCTGTCTATGGAGCTGTTACATCTGCATGCCTCCATTGTACAGCCACGTCTCCTGCAAATGTGGCCGAGCCCATTGTTCCCACTCTCTGCTCCGATTCCTTTTCAGACCGGAGACATGAATGATGACTAAAAGGGGGAGACTTTCTCCATACAGAATAAGTCCCATTTGTGCCGGGGCTTTTCCAGAATGGATGCTGACCTGCTGGGAGTACATAAAGTGTGACATGAATGGCTGTCCACGGCAGACGGGCTAATTAACTGCTGCATAAAGGAGCCGGCGCATTGCACTTAATACAGAAATTCATGTGGTCTGCCCTAAAATCGCTGAAATTATACTCAAAAGATGAATTCCTGTTCCCAATGTCAAAAGCTGGGCCAGGTGTATGATACATGAGAGATACATTATACCTTCTGGCAGCTTTACAATCTCACCTGCTAACTATGTGATTTACAAATTGTAAGTTTCTTAAAGGAATTGTCTACTTTTATAAAATCTCTTATATCTATTTTTATAAACTCGCTGGCGCCCCCTCAGGCAACCGATTGATATGCACTTTAGATATTGTTGGGCAATGTAGCAAGGGGTCGATCACAATCTTTTCTCTCTTCTTGAGGAAACTTGGGTGTATGCTATTTTAAACAATTCTGATCCTCAAATTATCTCTTTTTCCAAACATTTAACCCATGACCGTTTTTTCTTTTCATTTTAATGCAATGCTATATCTAAGGTGCAGTACCACATTTCACCACAAGTACCTTCCATAGACCACAATGCAACAGCGCCCCCAATCACAAGCTGTCCTCTAACAATTCCTTTTGAAACGTCAGAATAAAGAGTCGCCCAGAAACAATAGACATCTCACTATACTCATCGAGACCAAATCTATGACATGTCCACCTTACAGGATGTAGGTGACACCGTCCCTTAAAGGTGAACTTTACCAGCGCAATGATTCCCCTTTTGTACTTTTTATAGATCTGCTTTTGTTCTCAGTCAGTCGGAATTTACAGATGATTAAGGAGATATGGTTAAACATTGAAGAATTTTCACCCAGGTCCTTCTATAACTGAGAAATCACACAACAATAGAAAATACAAAGTCAAAGAACTTAAAAAGGAACATAAGGAAATTAAGTGTATAAATAAAGTAGATACAAAAATGAATGAATATGAAATTGGATCTGGAGTCACACGATTTACACTACAGTCTTGTGAAAGATTAATTTCATTTTCATGTAAATAACTATTAAAATGTAAGAAAAAAACTGAAAAAAAAATTCAAAAATACATGTTTATTATTAATATGGAACAACCTTTTTTTTTGTTCTTGCATTTGAATGATGGGAACTGATGTCCAGGCTGATATCTCTTGCCCCAAACCAACCGTAAGAGTTCACTTTAGACAAAACCTTAAAAATGGCCACCAGCTATTCTCTAAATTTAAAACTTCTTTAAAAAGTTACCAAACAGGTCAGGAGCATAAAGAAAAAGGTGTCCTCTTTATCCAGACAAGGAGACTGGACCCAATGTGAAGCAAATTTATGTTGGGTAGTTGACGAAACGGTAAATCGAGAAACTAGCCGAACTCATGACCATCGGAATATGGTGGGACATGGGGACACAAGGTGAAAGTGTTTTTACCAGACTTTGGTTTGATTGACCATCATTCATGTTCATCTTCTACACGACAAGCAGTGGGACCCCTCCGTAGGTAGCCATGAACCTTTAATGATTGTAACCTGAAATTTCACAACCTCTACATTTCGATACATTTCTACCCTCAATTTGGATAAAGGAAATATTTACTACTTGTGATTTAACTCGCTTGACATTTCGAAATTTAAGATGTTTTACCTTCATTAGTCAATATTGTTGAACTGGCCCACCAAAGAGAGGGACAATCCTTTGATCAGTCCAGGCTGTAACACAATACTGAGCTTCAAAAGTGCAACAAACCACACACTAGGAGTTTATTGGGGGACACAAGACCCCTGTCTGACACTGTCGACCAAGCAAATATCCAATGTACAATAGGCAACGCCTAATAATTTGTAGGACCACCTTTACAACTATGAAGGTCCATCTGGTAGTGTTTAAGTGAAGTGGCAATGAAGTCACAGATTTGAGACTTTTACTTTTAAGTTACTTTTACACATGTATTTGAACCATAAGTTGTCTGATTTTGACTTTCTTTATTTCTCTATTTCAGGTCAAAGTCTGGTTCCAGAATCGAAGGACCAAACAAAAGAAGGACCAGAGCAGGGACTCTGAAAAACGCTCCTCTTCAACCTCCGAGTCATTTGCCACCTGTAATATTTTGCGGTTGTTGGAACAGGGTAGACTATTATCAGTTCCAGCTCCACCCAACTTGCTTTCTCCTAGTCAAAACCCATTAGGCGCTTCATCGGCAAATGGGTCCAGCCTTGGAACATCGGGAAACACTTCGCCCAGCATGAGCGGTACCCCACCGGGAGCTGGTGCCTTCACTCTTCAAGTCCCATCATTAGCTTCCTCCACTTCTCCGAGGCTACCAGCTCCACTTTGTTTCCCGGGTCCTCTACTGGGTGGTCTACATGAAATACCCACTGGGTATGGACTAGGAAGCTCAGCCTTTGAGCCTTATACCAGGCTGGAAAGAAAGGACATTATCTCCAGCAAAAAGCCAAGTTCCTAAGAATTGTTACTGATGTGAAGGTGTCAAAGTCAAGTCCACTGTGTTTGCTTCTTCTGCCCACACACCTACATACTGGTCTTGCAAGTCAAATATCAAGAGACTTTTGAACCAAATGTGTCTAGTGGTGTGTGTGTTTGTTCTCACAGTGATAACAAAATTTGTAACGGGGACAGATCTACGACGCGGCCAGTGTGGGGAGCTGGTCTTGATTTTTCTAGCACTGTTAATGGGTCCATAAGCACTCATGCCATATTGTAAAGTGAGGTGTTCCATCATGTGATTGCCCTGTGTACGTGCTGAACTAAGACTAGATATGGCAGGACATACGTTCAAGACTGAAGAAGGGCAGGGGGAATATTACTACTTGTGAGGTAAAGCTCTTCCAACGTGTATGTAACATTCATGAATATGAAACTTTGCCACCTTGTATTTTCAAAAAGAATGACATATAGTCACTGTGAAATATCATGAACTGGACACAATCAGACACACGGTGGAGAGGAGAGGTCTCGTGGAGCAGGAGGGCAAAACTTTTCCACTCCTGTGATTCTATAAGTAACTAGAAAGTTATGTGTACCAGGAGCAGAGTCTCGATGAGAGGAGGAGGGAGGAGAGAATCTCACGGATATTGGTCATGGACAATTATTCCAAGACATTCAACCAATATTGACAAAACATTTTTTTTTACGAAATTGTGAATCAGCCCCCCTCTTCTTTATTGCCCTTTATTCCTCCAGACAAAACATCTACAAATTTGGAGTCCAGTCTTGGTGGCTTCTTAGCGTTGAGCGTAGAGATCTCAGGCCTGTGTAAGTGCATGGACGCCCTACCCATTAATGTCCCGGTGTTGATCCTTCTCCTGTTGGACATGTTCTCCATACAATGACAGAAACTCTAGGAGCTTCATATCTCCCCCCTCAAATTCTGCACAAAACATTTTGGTTCTGTAGAGGGTCCCCATGTTTTCTTATTCCATTCATTATTTCCTGTGCTGGTGGCTTAACACCACTCCAGCTGCCAACTGGCATTGAGCATGGACAGCTCCAGCTAGTGTGGTTACACGACTGCAGGAACCATCACTTCATTTGGGACTAATCCCTTTAATAAGGTCACTAAAAGTTTTAGCCTAGCTAAATTAAAGAGAAAATTAATCAAATCTTTCTTTGCTATTTATTATAATGTAGTATGGACGTTGGCTTTGTAGCGAGAAATCTGATTGGTAGATGGGGAAAAAAGGTTCCATGTAAAATTTACAGAAAAACTATTGTAAAGAGTAAACCTTCTTCTTGAGAATGTACTGGGACTGATGGGATTAGATCTTCTAAGGGTAGAGTTCTCTCGTGCAGTTGAGCATAAGAATTTATGAAGACTAAGCAGGACCACCAGCTATCGGACAGGGATTCAGCACCAGACGCCACTATGGGTGAAACAAAATGGAAATTTCTTTGGGCAATCAACGGCTGAATTGTTGAATGATCCACCTGCCCAAGTGTCAAAACAGGAGGCAGGAGGTTCTCCAGTTTGTGGACAGGTCAAGTTTTAAACCCTACCGTCTACATGAGGTGCATGAATGCCCCGTGGGATCCTCCAAATTCTAGCCAACTACTAGTTTTAAAATTGGTAACTCGTTTAGTTACTGTCATCATGCGGTAACCTGTTCGGTCATAAAACCTGGTGGTATGCTAGGAAAATAAGGACTTTTCAAGTACCTCAAAGTATAGAATGATCTCAGATACCTAAAAGTCCCCCGTTTGGTGTCAAGAAGACATCCCTGTTTTTCAATTAAAAATTGTGGAACCATAACAGGATGGTGGAGTCATCGAGAGAAAAATTGAGCTCCACCTAGTGTAGTCAGTCACCGATGAAGTAAGGACCTCGGTGTTGATGCCAGTTTAGGTAGTGTCTGACCACTGATAGGATGTAATTCCTTGTAATGTATCTCCTGCCGGAGACGTTGACAGAGAAGGATTGTGTAGTTGTCCTGTGACCAGTTCTAATTTATCTTCTGTCCTCTTAAAAATGCTAAATTCATATTTTATGTAATTTTAAGGACAAAGTGTTGTGCTTGGTGCTCGGTGCTGAAAGGTGTTTTGACAAATATTTTTTTTCTTCATCCTCACAAAATAAAACTTCTCTGCTTTTGGTAAATAAGACTCCTCTCGGTGCGTCCTTCTTCGAGGTGAACGTCAAGGTCAGAACTCGTGTATTGTGGATTCATGGTTTAAGAAAATCTGAAGACTCCTCCTCGATTTCTGGAGACACTAGGTACATGCTACCAAGTAGCTATAGACTACTACCTACATTTTAGCCCCTCCTTTTTCCCACCATCATCTTACTGTGCTGAGTCGATTTGGGGGGCGGGAAGGGGGTGACCATTCCTCTGGAAGTGAAAGTGTAAAGGCTTAGAGACTCAAAGACCACATCTTTTCTCACAGTAGATGCTCTCTTTGTCTACTCTTTCTGTCCCAGATCAACATGATGGGGCTCATTTACTAAGGGGCCGAATCGTAGGGTTTCCCGAATATTACCGATTTGCGCCGTTTTTCCCTGAATTGCTCCGGGATTGTGTCGCATCGGCACCGGCTTTCACGCAATGGAAATCGGAGGTCATGGCCATTGGAAAACCCGACGGATTCGGAAAACCGCGGTATTTAAAAAATAATTTGTGCCGCTTGACACGCACTTACATGCACCGAAGAGAAGAAGGTGAACTCCTTCGGGCGCACGACCTTCGTGAATCCCGGCAGAACCCGAATCCTCGTCAGAGAACGTGCTGCTGGATCGCGACTGGACCGGGTAAATAAAAGACTCAATAAAATTATAGACCCAGGAATATATACAGACTTCCCCCTAGAGCAAACCTGGACTCCCGATCCCATAAATTTGCATAATCCAGACCCTTCATAACAAAACCAGACCCCAGAACAAATCTTTTACGTAAACAGAAATCTCCGATGAAACATCTGAATACCAATCCAGAACAGAGCACCCCAAAAACATTCAGACCTCTGCGTTATAGCCCAAGGGCAAAAACGCTAAATAAATTCCCACCTCAGACCCCCGCAAAGTGTTAGACCTCAACCAACTGATCCCAAAACAAAACCCTCTAAATAAAGACTAAGGTCAGTAACCCTGAAATAATTCAAACACCTCACCCTGCAAATACCGAGCACCTAGATACGATGGGGCACATTTACTTACCCAGTCCAGTCGTGATCCAGCGGCACGTTCTCCAACGCTGATTCGGGTCTGCCGGGATTCACTTAGGTCCGTGCACCCGATATCCACCAGGTGTTGCTGCTGCGCCGGAGTTCACCTGCTTCTTCCCGGTGCATGTGAGTGCTGATCTTGCGACACAAATTATTTTTTGAAATATCATTATATACAGGAGATCCCCAGGTTATACCAGCTGTACATATATCATTATATACAGGAGATCCCCAGGTTATACCAGCTGTACATAT
>WNYA01001985.1:0-52949 GCA_019512145.1 Engystomops pustulosus | reverse complement strand
AATTTTTCTTTGTGGAGCTTAGGTGCACAATGAAATATAGGTGTAATAAGGTTTTGTACACATATGTATTAGTCTTCCCTTGGTGACAGTGTTCCCAACGTGTTTGGGTCTTGCAACAAAATTCTAGTCATCTTATCGTACAATCCTAAATCCAGGAGAACAACTGCTCCCCACTTATTAGCCTTGCATATTAATAGGTCTGAATTGGATTTAGGGGAATGGATGGCATGTTTCTCTCCACTGGTAAGGTTAGATTTTTTGATATAACGTTTGTTAGTCTCAGTATGCAATTTCACCAACTCCGACTGTACAACTTCCTGAAATTTACGAAGAATAGGAGTTTTAGAGTAATCTAGACATGTTTCCAATTGTTTTTTTCTCATAAATATTAATGAAATCCTTAGAATCATCAACATATACAGTATTGCAATTAAAAAAGTGTTTTTTTTACTGTGAAAAGGCAAAAAAATCAGTAACATCCAAAATGATTTTGTACAAGTCAAAATGATTAGTCGGAGCAAAATTAAGTCCTTTAGAGAGAAGAGTTAGTTCAGGGTCAGTGATAATATACGATGACAAATTCACAATGCTTACTTGTTCTTCGCTGGTTTGACAACTCTCCTTGGATATTGTGTTTTCTTCCTCCCCTCCTGGTACGTTTTTTGCTGCGTTTTTTGGTTTGCTCTGTCGCTTTGGAGCTTTGTAATAAGTAGGTAAGGCTGCAGTTAATATTCATTAATATTTATGAGGAAAAACAATTGGAAACATGTCTAGATTTTCCGTCTATACAGGATGTAATTGTATTTGATACTCTGAATCGCCTAGCGAATCTCGCACAAATACAGAACATGATCAGATAAAAAAAAGCAACTAATTTTATCAACCCACCCACTATTCTATCCAGTTCACTCTAAACCTCCTATTCTATATCAAAAAATCTAACCTTACCCATGAAGAGAAACATGCCATCCATTCCCTTAACTCTAATTCAGACCTAATAATACGCAAGGCTGATAAGGGGGGAGCCGTGGTTCTCCTGGATTTAGGATTGTACGATAAGATGACTAGACTTTTGTTGCAAGACCCAAATAACTATACCCAAACACACACAATCCTTCTAAACAATTTACCACAGGTTTGTCCACTCTGGTTGAGGAAGGAGGGACGTTGGGAATACTGTCACCAAAGGAAGCCGAATACATATGTGTACAAAACCCTATTACACCTATATTTCATTGTGTACCTAAGCTCCACAAAGAAAAAATCCCCCCTCCCATGCGCCCCATAGTAGCCGGAATAAGCTCCCTTAATGAACGTATGGGAGCATGGTTGGATTCTCTATTGCAGCCACTTGTCACACGTTGTTACGGTTACTTGAAAGACAGCAAACATATACTGCAGGTTCTGCAGAAAACTACTTGGAATTCACAATATTCGTGGCTAACATGTGACATAGAAGCTCTGTATGCAAGCATACCTCATCCTCTGGCCATCATAGCCATCATCTAGACAAATATTCCAAAGACCTGAAAATTTACATCATTGCAAAGGTCCGGCACAGCGATGGGGGTCAAATTTTCCCCATTGCTGGCTAACCTATTTGTTGCACGGTGGGAGGAGATGTATATTTTTACAGATGTTAATCCTTTTATTTCTCAGATACGGCCGTTACACCGACGATATCATCATCATTTGGGACGTCGGTGTGATGGCCATATCGGACTTCATACATTACCTTAACAGCAACCCTTTAAATTTATTCTTTACATTTCAGTGGCATAAAAATAACATTACCTTCCTGGATTTATGTTTAGAGACACAGGCAGGATCAGAACATATTTTTACATCTACTTATCGATTTTTGTTACAAGTCAAAAATGATATTAGTCGGAGCAAATAAGTCCTTAGAGAGAAGAGTTAGTTCAGGTCAGTGATAATATACGATGACAATCACATGCTACTTGTTCTTCGCTGGTTTGACAGCTCTCCTTGGATATTGTGTTTTCTTCCTCCCCTCCTGGTACGTTTTTTGCTGCGTTTTTTGGTTTGCTCTGTCGTTTTGGAGCTTTGTAATAAGTAGTACGGCTGCAGTTAATATTCATTATATTTATGAGGAAAAACCATGTGGAAGTCATGCAGTTTTCCGTCTATACAGGATGTATGTATTTGATACTTCTGAATCGCCTAGCGAATCTCGCACAAAACAGAACATGATCAGATAAAAAAAGCAACTAATTTTATCAACCCACCCACTATTCTATCCAGTCACTCTAAACCTCCTATTCTATATCAAAAATCTAACCTTACCCATGAAGAGAACATGCATCCATTCCCTTAACTCTAATCAGACCTAATAATACGGCAAGGCTGATAAGGGGGACCGTTGTTCCCTGGATTTAGGATTGTCATAAGATGACTAGACTTTTGTGCAAGACCCAAATAACTATCCCAAACACACACAATCCTTCTAAACATTTACCACAGGTTTGTCCACTCTGGTTGAGGAAGGAGGGACGTTGGGAATACTGTCCAAAGGAAGCCGAATACATATGTGTACCAAAACCCTATTGCCACCTAATTTTCACTTGTTCACCTAGCTCCACAGAAAAAATCCCCCTCCCATCCCCCATAGTACCGGAATAAGGCTACACCTTAATGAACGTAGGGGAGCATGTTGGATTCTTCTATTGCAGCCACTTGTCACACGTTGTTACGGTTACTTGAAAGACAGCAAACTATATGTTTATATAAAGTTTCTGCAGAAAACTACTTGGAATTCACAATATTCGTGGCTAACATGTGACATAGAAGTCTTCTGTATGCAAGCATACCTCATCCTCTGGCCATCATAGCCATCATCTAGACAAATATTCCAAAGACCTGAAAATTTACATATCATTGCACAGGTCCGGCACAGCGATGGGGGTCAAATTTTCCCCCATTGGCTGGCTAACCTATTTGTTGCACGGTGGGAGGAGATGTATATTTTTTACAGATGTTAATCCTTTTATTTCTCAGATACGGCCGTTTACACAATCGACGATATCCACATATTTGGAAGTGCGGTTTGTGATGGCGCATATCGAGCTTCATACATTACCTTAACAGCAACCCTTTAAAATTATTCTTTACATTTCATGGCATCAAACAATAACTTACCTCCTGGATGTTATTTTAGAGACACAGGCAGGATCAGAACATATTTTTAACATCTACTTATCNNGTACAAGCACTGCCCGTAATACCATTCTTCATAGTTCATCGTGTCAGCTCTACTATCGTGTTCATTGTTCATCTCTACTATATACCCATATATCCCCATATAAAGGTTATGCCAAAACAGTAAAAAAAATCTTTCTTCTTACTAGCAACATGAAAATATAGCAGACGATTGCTAGGGCACCCTTATTGGCATGCCAACGTCATTCCTCTATGGGGTCCACCCAGAATTCCCCAGTAGAATATAATAGAGCTTTTTTGCCTGGCGTTAGAAAGGGATTATACAGCAGCCAACTGCCAGATGAACCTAGACTCTTTATTTTTCCAAGGCTCCACCTCAGTTGAGCCAGTGGTTATTTTCACTTTCTGCCAAGTAACATAATTTTCTAAAAGAAAGGTTGCTAGATTTTCAAAGAGATAGAAAAGAATCATAGAACTGTCTGTAAGTTCTAACCAGCTCGTCACCATATAGAGCATGTTTACTTCCCGGTCCCAAGAATTCACAGAAAGTGAACCTTGCCGCAATTCACTAAGATCGCGCCCGATATCCTGCATGTGTCGCTTCCCGCTCAGTTCCAACCGAGTTAGATAGACAAAAACAACAACGAAGGAGGAGGCGCCCGCGTAATAACGTAAGCAAGTGTACCGCTTGGGGTGGAAAATTGGGTTGCTCCACCTGGTAACCACTTGGGTACAAGCGTTAATAAATATCCATAAGTGGGAGGATCCTTGATGGTACACGGAGGTTTTAATCTTAGTTAACTGCCGCAACTTTGGTCGCTCTGAAAACCGGTATCCCCCAGGTACCGGAAGTGAATAATACAAAATAGAAAAAAGTGGGGGGCCGGAAGTGCGCTTGTAACCGAACATAAATCTCCAAGTATAGTGATTAACACCATTGTTATTGTAGAGTGATATCCATGGGAAACCGCGTTTCGGGAGACCCCTTCGTCATAAAACAAAACTATAAAATAAATACATACTAAAATCGTGAAACTACTGGAATGTAGGCACTATAAATCAATTCATACTTAGTATCATACAGTTCAGCGAAAATGTAATACTGAAAGGTTTAAAAAAATTTAAATACAAAAGATGATTGTGTGAGGGATACACAGTAGTTAAAGAGTGTATACTAGCGACCAAGGGAAGAAATGGGTGTATGAACAATAAGTCATAAACAATAGAGGGAAATAATGCCTGATTAGCTAAGTAATTAGAATCTGAATAGATGATGGGCATGATTAGGTACATTGAGGCATAGGGGAGGAATTGAATACATAAATGGATGATTGATAAAGGGTGGGAGATGGAGTGGGCTTAAATTATATCATAAATAAATACATAAGTAGTTAGTTTAAGTTAATTAAATTGTATAGTAAATGGGGTGAATGAGCAACAAGGAGGAAAGAAGGATGGCTGGAAGGCATGAAAGCACAATGAATATGACTAAATAGTTGCAATAGAGGAGGTGGTACGAAGAAAATTACAGACTTACATGAAACGCTGAGTGGGAACTCAGACAAATGGGAAAAACAAGGCAAACATGAAAATATAACTTTAAATAATAGCCATAGATATAGTTAAGGATACAAGAAAGGGATGAAGCCAATTGTACTTACAAGGGATCACTGAGAGGGAGCTAGGCCGTCCGCTGATGAAACGGGCGCGCGGGGAGTGAGTCTATTAATAAAATGAGAACGCCGGCGTCCCTGCGTGTAGAGGCGGCGGGCAGTGGGATCCGCCATGCGCGGCCGACGCCTCGTGCAGAGCGGTGGACAGTGGAAGCCGCCCCCCTGCACTGCGCGCGAGATCGGGACTCAGCGTGTCCTATAGAGGAAGAGGTGGAAGCCGTTGGGCACTGTCGTGTATGATCACATACAGCTATAGTGATGAATGGCGGATGAGAACTGAGGATAGTGGCCACTAAAGTTAAGAGAGGTGTAGCTAATAAGTGGAGGGAATATGGGCTATAATTGATAAAGAAACTAAGGAAAGCTAATAGTTTTAGTGGTATTGATAAAAACTATGCATGTCAGTACCTTGAAGTAGTAAAATAAGATACTTATAGATAAGTTATCAGTAACTGATAAATCAAGGAACTACATCGAATACTCACTAAATAAGTAAAAATCGGGTACATAAGTAATCAAATAGGGTACATAAAATAAGGCAAAGTGGCACCTAATCATGATTCCTAAAATCATAAATCGTCATGGGCGTAGGTCCCCTAACCTGAGATAAAATAATTTAAAAAAATATAATATTAAAATAAAGACAATAATAATCAACAAGGAACAATAGTAGCCCCAATGTATTGGTAGCATGTCTTACAAAATAACCCCCATGATTGGGGAACATGTGTTACCATCTATGTACCATAATTATTAAAAAAACTTCACTGAAGGACAAAGAACACACAATCAGAATAATTGATAATAAATAATGGACTGTAAGTAAATTCCATAAATTATTATGAAATGTTGTGTATATTATTAATATATTATCATATTATCCCCAACGCAGTGGGAACGACTTAGAGTGTGGTGACAGTAGTAAATTGGGGCCCATATACTGTAAAGTGGGGCCATATACTGTAATACGAGGAAAGTAAATAATTGGAGGATAAACGATAAAGGGGAGGAGGCAGGGGTGTAGTGGAACAATGTGTTTATTATTTAGAAGATATTTCAAGATATTCGTTGAGACCGGCTGGCATAAGACCTGAAGTTATAGATCCAAGTACATTTTCCGCGTTTCTTTTAATGATCGAAACGCTGGGAGTGGAGGGACTCCACTGTTCAATTGGGTTTTATGCTGAATTCCCTATATTCTGTTTGTGGTACAGGGCCTCGCATGTCTCGATATATAATGAAGGAGAAAACCGTTAGTGATGTTACTCCGATGTTTATTCATACGTTCTCCTAATGGTTGGGATGGTGCGGCCAATGTATTGTAAATTTACAAGTACATTCAATCAAATAGATAACAAAATTAGAACTACAGTTAAGGAAACTTTAATGTCGAACACCTCTCCATTGTATTGTATTGGAAAAGTGGCACAGCGATGGGTAGTCGAAATTCGCTCCCAGCTACGCGAACTTATCAGTAGGTTCCTCGAGAAACAACATCTTCACACATTCACTATGACAAATGTGTTTGTCTATAAGCGATATATAGATGACATTTTTTATAATCTGGAAAGGGAGTTGAGAAGGAAGCTTAGATTCTTCAATTGAGGACCCTCAATACCAACGAGTGGGGTTTTTGCAGTTCACACACAATCCAACATTACACTAACTCTCGCTGAATTCCCTTGATGTCACGGTCTACATGTTGACCGCAGAATTCTGACAAAACCTATTTCAAATCTGTCGACAGTAATAGTTTACTTAGATTTTGCAAGCAACCATTTCAAAAAATGGAGAAACAATATACCCTTTGGCCAGTTCAAAAGAATAAGAATGCGTAACTGCACCACAATGATGATTATATCACACAAAGCAAAGCATCTTAAAGAAGGTTCAAAGCCAAAGGCTACCCTCCTCCTCCTCATTTCCTCCGCCTGTGCCAAGGCAGTTCGCTCTAAGCCAAGACGAATGCCTTAAACCAGCATAAGGAGACCGGAGAAGCTTTCACCCCAGCCAATTTTATCATCACCTACTCCAACGATGGTGGCATAATCAAACATCTCCTTAAAAACCTGGAATTTAATTGCTCCACGACCCATATCTCAAAACAGGTATCGCTGCTATCCACCATCCACCTTTCGACGACCGCTCTCTTTAAAAAATTATCCGGCACCTAGCCGTCTACGTCCTCCAAAAAAACCAAATCCGAGCCTAATCAATTGTTTCAAAGTTTAGGCTTTAAATGTGGTCCACTAACCTCTGCAGTGCGGCGAAACCATCCACCCAGAAGGTCACTTTCACAAATCCAATACAACCGGAGAGGTGTTTTTCGAATTAAAAGTTTCCTTAACCTGTAGTTCTAATTTTGTTATCTATTTGATTGATGTACCTGTAAAATACAATACATTGGCCGCACCATCCAACCATTGGAGAACGTATGAATAAACAATCGGAGTAACATCACTAACGGTTTTCTCCTTCATAGTATATGAGACATGCGGCCCTGGTACCACAACAGAATTATATGACTTCACATAACACCACTTATACATGCGAGTCCCTCCACCTCCCATGCGTTTCGATCATTAAAAACGCGAAATGTACTGGATCTATAACTTCAGTGTCGTATGCCATCCGTCTCAACTAATCTCTTGAAAATATCTTCTAAATAATAAACACAATTTTCACTACAAAACACCCCCCTGCCTCCTCCCCCTTTAATCGTTTATCCTCTCAATAAACTTCCCTCGTATTACCGTATATTGCCCCATTTTTAACAGTTATGGCCCAACAATTTACCTACTGTCACACCTCTAAGTCTGTTCCCCCTGCTTTGGGATAATATGAAATAAGATATTATATATATGACACAACATTTCATAAAATTTTATGGATTTACTTCAGTACACATTATTTATTATCAATTATTATATGTGTGTCTTTGTCCTTCATTGGAAGTTTTTTTTTATTAATTATGTAACATATATGGTAACACATTTTCCCAATCCCTTTTGGGGTGTTTTTTGTAATACTGCTCCCAATACATTGGGGCTACTATTGTCCTTGTTTGATTTTATTTGGTCTTTATTTTAATATTATTATTATTTTGAATTTTTAAATTTATTTTTTTCTCATTATTCGTGGACCTATCCAGCCCATTGGCTCATTTATCATTTAGAATCATGATTATGTGCACTTTTGCCTTCCTTTTTAGACCCTATTTATTACTATTATCATTGAAGTTTCAGATGTTCTTCTTTTATTATCCATTTACTGTAACGTATCTATAATTTCTTAATTTTACTACTTCAGGTACTGAATGCATAGTTTTTATCACTCAACCACTAACTATTAGCCTTTTTCCTTAGTTTCTCTTATCAATTATGCCATATTTCCCTCCCTCTTAGCTACACCTTAATATTCTTATGCCACTATCTCCTCCTTTCTCACCGCCATTCATCACTATAGCTTTTCATTTGGATCATACAACGGGCAGTGCCAACGCTTCACTCTTCTATATAACACAACGCCCGATGCCCCGATCTTCAGCGCGCATGCGCCGCTTCCGCCGTTTGCCTCCTTTGCTTCCGCTCCCTTCTTCTTCATCTCCATGTAGTCTTGTTCGCGCTTCCCCCCGTCCCTCCTCATCATCCCCTTCCTATCTCCTTCTTTCTCGCTTCGTATAATAGACTCATCCCCCGCGCGCCCGTTTTTCAGCATCTGACCGACCGCCCTGAGCTCCCTCTCAGTGCTCCCTGTTACGTACAACAATTGGCATTCATACTCTCCTTTCTTTTCTCCTTCACTAGTTATCTATGGCTATTATTAAATGTTCTACTCTTCATGTTTTTTTTTTGCCCTTTGTTTTTCCCATTTCGTTTGAGTTCCCACTCGCTTTTCCATGTAAGCTTTAATTTTTCTTATTACCTACCACCTCTTCTATTGCAACTATTTAGTTCAATATTCATTGTGCTTCTCATGCCTTCCCAGCTCCTTCTTTCCTCCGTGGTGCTCATTCACCCACTACGAACAAGTTAATTACTTAAACTAACTCTTACTATGTATTTATTTTTATTAATTAGTAAGCCCATCCATCTCCCACCCGTTAATCAATTCATCCAATTTATTTCTCAATTCTCCCACTTGCCTCAATTGCTACCTAATACTGCCGCATCATTCTATTCTATTCTAATTACTTACTAATCTGCCATTATTTCCCTCTCCTTGTTTATTGTACTCTTATGTTCATACACCATTTCCGCTTCCCCTTTGGTCTCTAGTATTAACAACTCTTTATCCTACCCCCGGTGTATCCTCACTACAATCCTCTTTTGTATTAAAATTTTTTTAAAAATTTAAACATAACCTTTCATGTAACATTTTCGCTGTCCTGTATTATACTAAGTATGAATTGATTTAATTGTGCCTACATTCCATATGTTCATCCATACGATTTTTTATGTATGTATTTATTTTACTAGTTTGGTCGACGAGGGTCCTCCCCGAACGCTACCAAACTGGTATCAACTGCTAACCAATAAAATTGTGTTAAATCACTATCTTGGAGATTTCTGTTCGGTTACAAGCGCAATTTCCCGGCCCCCTCCATTTTTTCTATTTTGTATTATTCAGGTCCAACGCCATTCACCTTCTCTTCCTGGGCATGGAAGGACATTGTCTTGTGCACAGTTTTTGAAGCTTAACCGTTAAGGACCCGGCCGGGCCTTTCCTGTTTTTTTTCATTTCGCATTTTTACTCCTCCCCACTCGTTCAAACAATCTATAAAACTGTTTTTATTTTTAACACCTAAAGAGCTGTGTGCGGCTGTTTTCTGCCGTAACAAATTGCACTCATAGTGATGTATTAATATCCATGCCGATGTCTCAGGAGCGGAAAAAAAAATTCCAAGATGCAGTGAAATGGTGCCATTTTCTTGTGGGCTTGATATTTACGTCTTCCCTGAGCGCCCCAAATGACATGTCTACTTTTTTTTTGGGTCTGTAGCATTAAGGGGATCCAAATTTGTATAGGTTTTTAATGTTTTCATACATTTACAAAATTAAAAACTCTGTACAAAAATTATTTTTGATTTTGCGAACTGCGGCGCTAATAACTTTTTTATACTTTGGTGTACGGAGCTCTGGGTGGTGGTCATTTTTTCCGAAATTTGATATCTTTTCAATGAATATAATTTTTAGGACTGTCCGACTTTTACTAATCACTTTTTAATATAGATTTTTTGTATATTTTTCAAAATGCAAAAAAATGTGCCATTTTTGACTTTGGGCGCTTTGTTTCACCGTTACGGGGTTAAACGCATTGAAAACCTTATCTATTTATGACGGGAATTTTTTGGACGCGTCGATACCTAAATTGTGTTATGATGTTTATGTAAAAACTGTGTAAATTTATAATGTATTTCAGTTTCATAGGGAAAAAGGGGGTGATTTGAAATTTTAGGTTTTTTTAATTATAATTATTTTTTTTTAAACTTTTTTTTATTTTACGTTTTTCAGACTCCTAGATGAGAGGTCTTTAAACCACTAGTTGTCCAACTGATAGATCCTATTATATCCTGCCCATCTAAAAAAAAACACAGTCTGGACAAGTATAAACAAAAAGATTGGATTTAGCCTATTCCTCAACTCATTCATTACAAAATTGCTATCAGACATTTGTAATGAAGGGGATGTAAACTAACATAGCAGGCAAACATCGGTGTCTCATACGGAATACCGAGTCTACCATGGCGACTGAACTCCGCCCTGGTCCGGAGACTCACAGACCGGGAGCAGGGCGATCACACAGGTAGATGCACGGCCAGCAACATCGCTTTTTGTGAAAACCCTGCGATCGTGCTAGTGTTACTGAGTAAGCCTTTGCTTTTAGAGACACAGGCAGGATCAGAACATATTTTTACATCTACTTATCGTAAAAGCACTGCCCGTAATACCATTCTTCATAGTTCATCGTGTCAGCTCTACTATCGTGTTCATTGTGTCAGCTCTACTATATACCCATATATACCCATATAAAGGTTATGCCAAAACAGTAAAAAAAAAATCTTTCTTCTTATAGCAACATGAAAAACTAGCAGACGATTGCTAGGGCTACCCTTATTGGCATGCAAACGTATTCCTCTATGGGGCCACCCAGAATTTCCCCAGTAGAATATTAATAGAGCTTTTATTGCCTGGCGTGAGAAAAAGATTAATACAGCAGCCCAACTGCCAGATGAACCTAGACTTCTTTATTTTCAAGAGCTCCACCTCAGTTGAGCCAGTGGAATTATTTCACTTTCTGCCAAGTAACATAATTTTCTAAAAGAAAGGTTGCTAGATTTTCAAAGAGATAGAAAAGAATCATAGAACTGTCTGTAAGTTCTAACCAGCTCGTCACCATATAGAGCATGTTTACTTCCCGGTCCCAAGAATTCACAGAAAGTGAACCTTGCCGCAATTCACTAAGATCGCGCCCGATATCCTGCATGTGTCGCTTCCCGCTCAGTTCCAACCGAGTTAGATAGACAAAAACAACAACGAAGGAGGAGGCGCCCGCGTAATAACGTAAGCAAGTGTACCGCTTGGGGTGGAAAATTGGGTTGCTCCACCTGGTAACCACTTGGGTACAAGCGTTAATAAATATCCATAAGTGGGAGGATCCTTGATGGTACACGGAGGTTTTAATCTTAGTTAACTGCCGCAACTTTGGTCGCTCTGAAAACCGGTATCCCCCAGGTACCGGAAGTGAATAATACAAAATAGAAAAAAGTGGGGGGCCGGAAGTGCGCTTGTAACCGAACATAAATCTCCAAGTATAGTGATTAACACCATTGTTATTGTAGAGTGATATCCATGGGAAACCGCGTTTCGGGAGACCCCTTCGTCATAAAACAAAACTATAAAATAAATACATACTAAAATCGTGAAACTACTGGAATGTAGGCACTATAAATCAATTCATACTTAGTATCATACAGTTCAGCGAAAATGTAATACTGAAAGGTTTAAAAAAATTTAAATACAAAAGATGATTGTGTGAGGGATACACAGTAGTTAAAGAGTGTATACTAGCGACCAAGGGAAGAAATGGGTGTATGAACAATAAGTCATAAACAATAGAGGGAAATAATGCCTGATTAGCTAAGTAATTAGAATCTGAATAGATGATGGGCATGATTAGGTACATTGAGGCATAGGGGAGGAATTGAATACATAAATGGATGATTGATAAAGGGTGGGAGATGGAGTGGGCTTAAATTATATCATAAATAAATACATAAGTAGTTAGTTTAAGTTAATTAAATTGTATAGTAAATGGGGTGAATGAGCAACAAGGAGGAAAGAAGGATGGCTGGAAGGCATGAAAGCACAATGAATATGACTAAATAGTTGCAATAGAGGAGGTGGTACGAAGAAAATTACAGACTTACATGAAACGCTGAGTGGGAACTCAGACAAATGGGAAAAACAAGGCAAACATGAAAATATAACTTTAAATAATAGCCATAGATATAGTTAAGGATACAAGAAAGGGATGAAGCCAATTGTACTTACAAGGGATCACTGAGAGGGAGCTAGGCCGTCCGCTGATGAAACGGGCGCGCGGGGAGTGAGTCTATTAATAAAATGAGAACGCCGGCGTCCCTGCGTGTAGAGGCGGCGGGCAGTGGGATCCGCCATGCGCGGCCGACGCCTCGTGCAGAGCGGTGGACAGTGGAAGCCGCCCCCCTGCACTGCGCGCGAGATCGGGACTCAGCGTGTCCTATAGAGGAAGAGGTGGAAGCCGTTGGGCACTGTCGTGTATGATCACATACAGCTATAGTGATGAATGGCGGATGAGAACTGAGGATAGTGGCCACTAAAGTTAAGAGAGGTGTAGCTAATAAGTGGAGGGAATATGGGCTATAATTGATAAAGAAACTAAGGAAAGCTAATAGTTTTAGTGGTATTGATAAAAACTATGCATGTCAGTACCTTGAAGTAGTAAAATAAGATACTTATAGATAAGTTATCAGTAACTGATAAATCAAGGAACTACATCGAATACTCACTAAATAAGTAAAAATCGGGTACATAAGTAATCAAATAGGGTACATAAAATAAGGCAAAGTGGCACCTAATCATGATTCCTAAAATCATAAATCGTCATGGGCGTAGGTCCCCTAACCTGAGATAAAATAATTTAAAAAAATATAATATTAAAATAAAGACAATAATAATCAACAAGGAACAATAGTAGCCCCAATGTATTGGTAGCATGTCTTACAAAATAACCCCCATGATTGGGGAACATGTGTTACCATCTATGTACCATAATTATTAAAAAAACTTCACTGAAGGACAAAGAACACACAATCAGAATAATTGATAATAAATAATGGACTGTAAGTAAATTCCATAAATTATTATGAAATGTTGTGTATATTATTAATATATTATCATATTATCCCCAACGCAGTGGGAACGACTTAGAGTGTGGTGACAGTAGTAAATTGGGGCCCATATACTGTAAAGTGGGGCCATATACTGTAATACGAGGAAAGTAAATAATTGGAGGATAAACGATAAAGGGGAGGAGGCAGGGGTGTAGTGGAACAATGTGTTTATTATTTAGAAGATATTTCAAGATATTCGTTGAGACCGGCTGGCATAAGACCTGAAGTTATAGATCCAAGTACATTTTCCGCGTTTCTTTTAATGATCGAAACGCTGGGAGTGGAGGGACTCCACTGTTCAATTGGGTTTTATGCTGAATTCCCTATATTCTGTTTGTGGTACAGGGCCTCGCATGTCTCGATATATAATGAAGGAGAAAACCGTTAGTGATGTTACTCCGATGTTTATTCATACGTTCTCCTAATGGTTGGGATGGTGCGGCCAATGTATTGTAAATTTACAAGTACATTCAATCAAATAGATAACAAAATTAGAACTACAGTTAAGGAAACTTTAATGTCGAACACCTCTCCATTGTATTGTATTGGAAAAGTGGCACAGCGATGGGTAGTCGAAATTCGCTCCCAGCTACGCGAACTTATCAGTAGGTTCCTCGAGAAACAACATCTTCACACATTCACTATGACAAATGTGTTTGTCTATAAGCGATATATAGATGACATTTTTTATAATCTGGAAAGGGAGTTGAGAAGGAAGCTTAGATTCTTCAATTGAGGACCCTCAATACCAACGAGTGGGGTTTTTGCAGTTCACACACAATCCAACATTACACTAACTCTCGCTGAATTCCCTTGATGTCACGGTCTACATGTTGACCGCAGAATTCTGACAAAACCTATTTCAAATCTGTCGACAGTAATAGTTTACTTAGATTTTGCAAGCAACCATTTCAAAAAATGGAGAAACAATATACCCTTTGGCCAGTTCAAAAGAATAAGAATGCGTAACTGCACCACAATGATGATTATATCACACAAAGCAAAGCATCTTAAAGAAGGTTCAAAGCCAAAGGCTACCCTCCTCCTCCTCATTTCCTCCGCCTGTGCCAAGGCAGTTCGCTCTAAGCCAAGACGAATGCCTTAAACCAGCATAAGGAGACCGGAGAAGCTTTCACCCCAGCCAATTTTATCATCACCTACTCCAACGATGGTGGCATAATCAAACATCTCCTTAAAAACCTGGAATTTAATTGCTCCACGACCCATATCTCAAAACAGGTATCGCTGCTATCCACCATCCACCTTTCGACGACCGCTCTCTTTAAAAAATTATCCGGCACCTAGCCGTCTACGTCCTCCAAAAAAACCAAATCCGAGCCTAATCAATTGTTTCAAAGTTTAGGCTTTAAATGTGGTCCACTAACCTCTGCAGTGCGGCGAAACCATCCACCCAGAAGGTCACTTTCACAAATCCAATACAACCGGAGAGGTGTTTTTCGAATTAAAAGTTTCCTTAACCTGTAGTTCTAATTTTGTTATCTATTTGATTGATGTACCTGTAAAATACAATACATTGGCCGCACCATCCAACCATTGGAGAACGTATGAATAAACAATCGGAGTAACATCACTAACGGTTTTCTCCTTCATAGTATATGAGACATGCGGCCCTGGTACCACAACAGAATTATATGACTTCACATAACACCACTTATACATGCGAGTCCCTCCACCTCCCATGCGTTTCGATCATTAAAAACGCGAAATGTACTGGATCTATAACTTCAGTGTCGTATGCCATCCGTCTCAACTAATCTCTTGAAAATATCTTCTAAATAATAAACACAATTTTCACTACAAAACACCCCCCTGCCTCCTCCCCCTTTAATCGTTTATCCTCTCAATAAACTTCCCTCGTATTACCGTATATTGCCCCATTTTTAACAGTTATGGCCCAACAATTTACCTACTGTCACACCTCTAAGTCTGTTCCCCCTGCTTTGGGATAATATGAAATAAGATATTATATATATGACACAACATTTCATAAAATTTTATGGATTTACTTCAGTACACATTATTTATTATCAATTATTATATGTGTGTCTTTGTCCTTCATTGGAAGTTTTTTTTTATTAATTATGTAACATATATGGTAACACATTTTCCCAATCCCTTTTGGGGTGTTTTTTGTAATACTGCTCCCAATACATTGGGGCTACTATTGTCCTTGTTTGATTTTATTTGGTCTTTATTTTAATATTATTATTATTTTGAATTTTTAAATTTATTTTTTTCTCATTATTCGTGGACCTATCCAGCCCATTGGCTCATTTATCATTTAGAATCATGATTATGTGCACTTTTGCCTTCCTTTTTAGACCCTATTTATTACTATTATCATTGAAGTTTCAGATGTTCTTCTTTTATTATCCATTTACTGTAACGTATCTATAATTTCTTAATTTTACTACTTCAGGTACTGAATGCATAGTTTTTATCACTCAACCACTAACTATTAGCCTTTTTCCTTAGTTTCTCTTATCAATTATGCCATATTTCCCTCCCTCTTAGCTACACCTTAATATTCTTATGCCACTATCTCCTCCTTTCTCACCGCCATTCATCACTATAGCTTTTCATTTGGATCATACAACGGGCAGTGCCAACGCTTCACTCTTCTATATAACACAACGCCCGATGCCCCGATCTTCAGCGCGCATGCGCCGCTTCCGCCGTTTGCCTCCTTTGCTTCCGCTCCCTTCTTCTTCATCTCCATGTAGTCTTGTTCGCGCTTCCCCCCGTCCCTCCTCATCATCCCCTTCCTATCTCCTTCTTTCTCGCTTCGTATAATAGACTCATCCCCCGCGCGCCCGTTTTTCAGCATCTGACCGACCGCCCTGAGCTCCCTCTCAGTGCTCCCTGTTACGTACAACAATTGGCATTCATACTCTCCTTTCTTTTCTCCTTCACTAGTTATCTATGGCTATTATTAAATGTTCTACTCTTCATGTTTTTTTTTTGCCCTTTGTTTTTCCCATTTCGTTTGAGTTCCCACTCGCTTTTCCATGTAAGCTTTAATTTTTCTTATTACCTACCACCTCTTCTATTGCAACTATTTAGTTCAATATTCATTGTGCTTCTCATGCCTTCCCAGCTCCTTCTTTCCTCCGTGGTGCTCATTCACCCACTACGAACAAGTTAATTACTTAAACTAACTCTTACTATGTATTTATTTTTATTAATTAGTAAGCCCATCCATCTCCCACCCGTTAATCAATTCATCCAATTTATTTCTCAATTCTCCCACTTGCCTCAATTGCTACCTAATACTGCCGCATCATTCTATTCTATTCTAATTACTTACTAATCTGCCATTATTTCCCTCTCCTTGTTTATTGTACTCTTATGTTCATACACCATTTCCGCTTCCCCTTTGGTCTCTAGTATTAACAACTCTTTATCCTACCCCCGGTGTATCCTCACTACAATCCTCTTTTGTATTAAAATTTTTTTAAAAATTTAAACATAACCTTTCATGTAACATTTTCGCTGTCCTGTATTATACTAAGTATGAATTGATTTAATTGTGCCTACATTCCATATGTTCATCCATACGATTTTTTATGTATGTATTTATTTTACTAGTTTGGTCGACGAGGGTCCTCCCCGAACGCTACCAAACTGGTATCAACTGCTAACCAATAAAATTGTGTTAAATCACTATCTTGGAGATTTCTGTTCGGTTACAAGCGCAATTTCCCGGCCCCCTCCATTTTTTCTATTTTGTATTATTCAGGTCCAACGCCATTCACCTTCTCTTCCTGGGCATGGAAGGACATTGTCTTGTGCACAGTTTTTGAAGCTTAACCGTTAAGGACCCGGCCGGGCCTTTCCTGTTTTTTTTCATTTCGCATTTTTACTCCTCCCCACTCGTTCAAACAATCTATAAAACTGTTTTTATTTTTAACACCTAAAGAGCTGTGTGCGGCTGTTTTCTGCCGTAACAAATTGCACTCATAGTGATGTATTAATATCCATGCCGATGTCTCAGGAGCGGAAAAAAAAATTCCAAGATGCAGTGAAATGGTGCCATTTTCTTGTGGGCTTGATATTTACGTCTTCCCTGAGCGCCCCAAATGACATGTCTACTTTTTTTTTGGGTCTGTAGCATTAAGGGGATCCAAATTTGTATAGGTTTTTAATGTTTTCATACATTTACAAAATTAAAAACTCTGTACAAAAATTATTTTTGATTTTGCGAACTGCGGCGCTAATAACTTTTTTATACTTTGGTGTACGGAGCTCTGGGTGGTGGTCATTTTTTCCGAAATTTGATATCTTTTCAATGAATATAATTTTTAGGACTGTCCGACTTTTACTAATCACTTTTTAATATAGATTTTTTGTATATTTTTCAAAATGCAAAAAAATGTGCCATTTTTGACTTTGGGCGCTTTGTTTCACCGTTACGGGGTTAAACGCATTGAAAACCTTATCTATTTATGACGGGAATTTTTTGGACGCGTCGATACCTAAATTGTGTTATGATGTTTATGTAAAAACTGTGTAAATTTATAATGTATTTCAGTTTCATAGGGAAAAAGGGGGTGATTTGAAATTTTAGGTTTTTTTAATTATAATTATTTTTTTTTAAACTTTTTTTTATTTTACGTTTTTCAGACTCCTAGATGAGAGGTCTTTAAACCACTAGTTGTCCAACTGATAGATCCTATTATATCCTGCCCATCTAAAAAAAAACACAGTCTGGACAAGTATAAACAAAAAGATTGGATTTAGCCTATTCCTCAACTCATTCATTACAAAATTGCTATCAGACATTTGTAATGAAGGGGATGTAAACTAACATAGCAGGCAAACATCGGTGTCTCATACGGAATACCGAGTCTACCATGGCGACTGAACTCCGCCCTGGTCCGGAGACTCACAGACCGGGAGCAGGGCGATCACACAGGTAGATGCACGGCCAGCAACATCGCTTTTTGTGAAAACCCTGCGATCGTGCTAGTGTTACTGAGTAAGCCTTTGCTGTCTCCAGCAGGGTGGTGTTGGCAAGAAAATGATATGGGAGAGGCTGCTATAGCGGATCTCCCTGGGGCAACCCCTTAGTGTCCCGAGTGTGAGTCTCTGGGTGATGGACAGGGTGCCGGTGATGATGGTAGTTGTAGTAGCAGGGACCAGACGGAGACAGAAGTTGAAGAAAACAACTTACAGTTCGTTTATTGCAACCGGCAGGAACTGCAGAAAACGTGTCTTTAACAGGTGGAGTACTGGAGAGGTATTTGGAGGGAGCCACAGGATGTATTTCACCAGCCTGGATGTATAGGGCAGGCTGGGAGGCAGCTGTGTCCTTAGAGGAGGCTTCAGCTCGGTCCTGGATCTCTTCAGGTATCACCCTTGAAGGTAGGATGATACCCCTTTTCCTCACTACACTAGCTCTAGTCTAATCTTCCACTTCAGGCAGGGGCTAGGCTCTTCCTGCACTGGTCTGGTGTGCTAGAGGCTCTGAGCTGCTGCTCAGCTAACTACTCTCTGCTTGCGTCCTGCAGACCCAGAGGGCCTGACTAGGACCGGTCTATTCTCCCTTCTGGGAGAGACTGCTCTCTTCTCCCTCTTGGGAGAGACTTCTCTAGAACATTCCTGGCCAGAGGTTTTATTACCTTCCTTTGGTCAGGTGGTGGCTGCTCCTCCAATTACCTCTCAGCTTACAGAGACAGGATGTAACACAGACATTGGATGATAGAAATTACATCACATATTAACATCTGCCTTGCCAGGCAGGATTAACCACTGCAATTTCCCCTTGATCCTATAAGGACCATGTAGTGTAATGTGATGTTACCTACAGGTGGGACGTATTCGCAAGCACTACCTCGCCATTGCATCGGCGAGGGTGTTGCACATAGATACTGCTGTAAGTTCTAACCCAGCTCGTCACCATATAGAGCATGTTTACTTACCCGGTCCAAGGAATTCACAGAAAGTGCATTGCCGCAATTCACTAAGATCGTGCGCCCGATATCCTGCATGTGTCGCTTCCCCGCTCAGGTCCAACCGAGTTAGAGAGACAAAAACAACAACGAAGGAGGACGGCGCCTCACGTAATAACGTAGAGACAAGTGTACCGATTGGGGTGAGAAAATTGGTTGCTCACCTGGTAACCACTTGGGTACAAGCGGTAATAAATATCCAATAAGGGGGAGGATCCTTGATGGTACGGAGGTTTTAATCTTAGGTTACTGCAGCAACTTTTGGGCGCTCTGAAAACCGGTAACCAGAGGTACCGCGAAGTGAATAATACAAAATAGAAAAAATGGAGGGGGCCGGGAAAGTGCGCTTGTAACCGAACAGAAATCTCCAAGTATAGTGATTAACACAATTTTATTGGTAGCAGTGATATCCAGTGGTAACGCGTTTCGGGGAGACCCCTTCGTCAGACCAAAACTAGTAAAATAAATACATACATAAAATCGTGAAACATATGGAATGTAGGCACATATAAATCAATTCATACTTAGTATAATACAGTTACAGCGAAAATGTATACATGAAAGGTTAAAAAAATTTAAATACAAAAGATGATTGTGTGAGGGATACACAGTAGTATAAAGAGTGTAATACTAGAGACCAAGGGGAAGAGAATGGGTGTATAGAACAATAAGAGTACATAAACAAGAGAGGGAAATAATGGCATGATTAGCTAAGTAATTAGAATCTGAATAGAATGATGGGCAGTATTAGGTAGCAATTGAGGCATATGTGGGAGGAATTGAGACATAAATGGATGAATTGATAAAGGGTGGGAGATGGAGTGGGCTTAAATTATATAATAAATAAATACATAAGTAAGTTAGTTTAAGTTAATTAAATTGTATAGTAAATGGGGTGAATGAGCAACAAGGAGGAAAGAAGGATGGCTGGAAGGCATGAGAAGCACAATGAATATTGAACTAAATAGTTGCAATAGAGGAGGTGGTAATAAGAAAATTAAAGACTTACATGGAAACGCTGAGTGGGAACTCAGACTAAATGGGAAAACAAAGGGCAAAAAATGAAGATATGAACATTTAAATAATAGCCATAGATAATAGTTAAGGATACAAGAAAGGGATGAAGCCAATTGTACTTACAAGGGAGCACTGAGAGGGAGCTCAGGCGGTCAGCTGCTGAAACGGGCGCGCGGGGAGTGAGTCTATTATAAGAATGAGAACGCCGGCGCCTGCGTGTAGAGCGGCGGGCAGTGGGAGCCGGCGCATGCGCGCAGACGCCTGCGTGCAGAGCGGCGGACAGTGGAAGCCGGCGCATGCGCGCTGAGATCGGGACATCAGCGTGTCTATATAGAAGAGGTGGAAGCGTTGGCACTGCGTGTATGATCAAATGACAAGCTAATAGTGATGAATGGCGGATGAGAAAGGAGGAGATAGTGGCCACTAAGAATATTAAGGTGTAGCTAAGAGGGGAGGGAAATATGGGCTATAATTGATAAGAGAAACTAAGGAAAAGCTAAATAGTTAGTGGTAGTGATAAAAACTATGCATGTCAGTACCTTGAAGTAGTAAAATAAGATACTTATAGATAAGTTACAGTAAATGGATAAATAATATTGGGAGCATGTATTACAAAAATAACCCCAATAGATTGGGAACATGTGTTACCATATATGTTACCATAATTAATTAAAAAAACTTCACTGAAGGACAAAGAACACACAATCATAATAATTGAATAATAAATAATGGACTGTAAGTAAATTCCATAAATTATTATGAAATGTTGTGTAATATTATATAATATATTATTTCATATTATCCCCAACGCAGTGGGAACAGACTTAGAGTGTGTGACAGTAGGTAAATTGGGGCCATATACTGTAAAGTGGGGCCATATACTGTAATACGAGGGAAGTATTATTGTGAGGATAAACGATAAAGGGGAGGAGGCAGGGGGTGTAGTGAAAATGTGTTTATTATTTAGAAGATATTTTCAAGATTATTCTCTTATTGTTCTATACCACCCATTCTCTTCCCCTTGGTCTCTAGTATTACACTCTTTATACTACCGTGTATCCCTCACACAAATCATCCTTTTGTATTAAATTTTTAAACCTTTCATTTATAACATTTTCGCTGTAACTGTATTATACTAAGTATGAATTGATTTATATGTGCCTACATTCCATATGTTTCATCGATTTTATTAGTATTTTTATTTTACATAGTTTTGGTCTGACGAAGGGGTCTCCCCGAACGCGTTACCACTGGATATCACTGCTACCAATAAAATTGTGTTAATCACTATACTTGAGATTTCTGTTCGGTTAAAAGCGCAACTTTCCCGGCCCCTCCTTTTTTTCTATTTTGTATATTCAGGTCCAACCGAGTTCACCTGCTCTCTTCCTGGTGCATGTAAGGACATTGTCTTGTGCAACGTTTTAGAAGCTTACCGGTTAAGGACCCCGGCCTTTCCTGTTTTTTTCATGTCCATTTTCACGTCCCCACCTTCAAAAATCTATAACTTTTTTTATTTTTAACACCTAAAGAGCTGTGTGACGGCTTGTTTTCCTGCGTAACAAATTGCACTTCATAGTGATGGTATTAATATTCCATGCCATGTACTCGGAAGCGGAAAAAAAAAATTCCAAATGCAGGAGAAATGGTGCCATTTCTTGTGGGCTTGGATATTACAGTCTTTCACTGAGCGAGCCCCAAATGACATGTCTACTTTATTTTTTGGGTCGGTACGATTAAGGGGATACCAAATTTGTATAGGTTTTAAATAATGTTTTCATACATTTACAAAATATTAAAAACTCCTGTACAAAAATTATTTTTTTGATTTTGCGAACTGCTGGCGCATAATACTTTTTTATACTTTGGTGTACGGAGCTGTGGGTGGTGTCATTTTTTTCCGAAATTTGATAATATTTTCAATGATATAATTTTTAGGACTGTACGACTTTTAATCACTTTTTATAGATTTTTTTTTATATTTTTCAAAATGGCAAAAAAGTGCCATTTTTGACTTTGGGCGCTATTTTCCGTTACGGGGTTAAACGCATTGAAAAAACCGTTATCATATTTTGATAGATCGGGAATTTTTGGACGCGTCGATACCTAATGTGTTTGATTTTTACTGTGTTTTATATTTATGTCAGTTCTAGGGAAAAAGGGGGGTGATTTGAAATTTAGGTTTTTTTAATTATAATTATTTTTTTTTAACTTTTTTTATTTTACTGTTTTTCAGACTTCCCTAGGGTACTTTAACCCTAGGTTGTCTGATAGATCCTATTAATACTGCCATACTACAGTATTATTCGTTGAGACCGGCTGGCATAAGACCTGAAGTTATAGATCCAAGTACATTTTCGCGTTTCTTTTAATGATCGAAAACGCTGGGAGTGGAGGGACTCCACATGTTCAATTGGGTTTTATGCTGAATCCCTATAATCTGTTGTGTACAGGGCCCGCATGTTACGATATACTATGAAGGAGAAAACCGTTAGTGATGTTACTCCGATTGTTTATTCATACGGGTTCTTCTCTAATGGTTGGGATGGATGCGGGCCAATGTGTATTGTAAATTTACAAGTACATTCAATCAAATGATAACAAAATTAGAACTACAGTTAAGGAAAACTTAATTCGAACCACCTCTCCAGTTGTATTGGTATTGAAAAGTGCACAGCGATGGGTAGCGAATTCGCTCCCAGCTACGCGAACTTTAAGTAGGTTCTCTCGAGAACAGCAACATCTTCACACATTCACTATGACAAATGTGTTGTCTATAAGCGAATATAGATGACATTTTATTAATATCGGAAAGGGGAGTTGAGAAGGAAGTTAGATTTTCATTGAGGACCCATCAATACCAACGAGTGGGGTTTTGCAGTTCACACACATCCAACATTACACCGAACTCTCGCTGAATTCCCTTGATGTCACGGTCTATCTTGTTGACACGAGATTCTACCAAAACCTATTTCAAATCTGTCGACAGTAATAGTTACTTAGATTTTGCAAGCAACCATTTCAAAAAATGAAAACAATATACCCTTTGGCCAGTTCAAAAGAATAAGAGCCGTAACTGCACCACAATGATGATTATATCACACAAGCAAAGCTCTTAAAGATTAGTAGGTTCAAAGCCAAAGGCTACCCTCCTCCTATCATTTCTCCGCCGTGTGCCAAGGCAGTGCGCTCTAAGCCAAGACGAATGCCTTAAACCAGCATAAGGAAGACCGGAGAAGCTTTCAACCACCAGGCCAATTTTATCATCACCTACCCAACGATGGTGGCAGTAATCAAAACATCTCCTAAGAAACCTGGAATTTTATTGCTCCACGACCCATTCTCAAAACAGGTATCTCTGCTAATCCCACCATCCACCTTTCGACGACGCGCTCTTTTAAAAAATATCCTGGCAACCTAGCCGTCTACGTCCTCCAAAAAAAAACCAAATCGAGCTAATCATTTGTTTCAAAAGTTTAGGCAGTTTTAAATGTGGTCACTAACCTCTGCAAGTGCGTGCGAAACCACCACCCAGAAGGTCCACTTTCAAAATCCAATACAACCGGAGAGGTGTTTTTCGAAATTAAAAGTTTTCCTTAACTGTAGTTAATTTTGTTATCTATTTGATTGATGATACCTGTAAATACAATACATGGCCGCACCATCCAACCATTGGAGGAACGTAGAATAAACAATCGGAGAACATCACTAACGGTTTTCTCCTTCATAGTATATGAGACATGCGGCCTGGTACCACAACAGAATTATAGTGAATTCACATAACACCACTTATACATGCGAGTCCCCTCACCTCCCAGCGTTTCGATCATTTAAAAAACGCGAAATGTACTGGATCTATAAACTCAGTGTTCGTATGCCAGTCCGGTCTCACCGTAATCTCTAGAAAATATCTTCTAAATAATAAACACATTTTCACTACAAACACCCCTGCTCCTCCCTTTATCGTTGTATCCTCTCAATAAACTTCCCTCGTAGTTTACAGTTCTATATTGCCCCATTAACCAGTATATGGCCCAACAATTTACCTACGTCACACCCTCTAAGTCTTGTTCCCCTGCTTGTGGGATAATATGAAATAAGATATTATTATATATACAACAACATTTTCATAATAATTATGGAATTTACTTCAGTACACATTATTTATTATCAATATGTATATGTGTTCTTTGTCCTTCAGATTGAAGTTTTTTTATTAATTATGTAGCATATATCGGTAACACATTGTCCCAATCCTATTGGGTTATTTTTGTAATACTGCTCCCAATACATTGGGGCTACTATTGTCCTTGTTGATTATTATTGTGGTCTTTATTTAATATTATTATTATTTTAATTTTTAATTTATTTTTATCTCATGTTATTCGTGGACCTATCAGCCCATGCTATTATCATTTAGAATCAGATTATGTGCATTTTGCCTTCCCTTTATTAGCCCTATTTTTACTATTATATTGAAGTTTAAGATGTATCTCTTTTATTATCCATTACTGTAAACTATCTATAAGTTCTTATTTTACTACTTCAAGGTACTGACATGCATAGTTTTTACATTCAACCACTAACTTATTAGCCTTTTTCCTAGTTCCTCTTATCAATTATAGCCATATTTCCCTCCCTCTTAGCTACACCTTAATATCTTATGCCACTATCTCTCCTTTCTCATCCCCCATTCATCACTATAGCTTGTCCATTGGATCAGACAACGGCAGTGCCAACGCTTACACTCTTCTAATAGACACACGCCGATGTCCCCGAATACTTCAGCGCGCATGCGCCGCTTCCGCTTTGCCTCCTTGCTCGCTCTCCGTTCGTTCGTTCGCTGCATGTAGTCTGTTCGCGCTCCCCCCGTCGCTCCTACACAGCCGCCGGCGCGTTCTCTTCATTTCTGCTTGTATAATAGACATCACTCCCCGCGCGCCCGTTTTCAGCACTGACACGCCCTGAGCTCCCTGCTCAGTGCTCCCTGTAGTACAAGCAATTGGCATCATTCCCTTTTCTTTATCCCTAATCACTAGTTATCTATGGCTATTATTTAAAGGTTCATATCTTCATGTTTTTTTGCCCTTTGTTTTTCCCATTTATTTGAGTTCCCACTCAGCGTTTTCCATGAAGCTTTTAATTTTTCTTATTACCACCACTCCTCTATTGCAAACTATTTAGCTTTCAATATTCATTGTGCTTCTCATGCCTTCCAGCATCCTTCTTTCCTCCGTTGCTCATTCACCCCACTACGAACAATGTTAATTACTTAAACTAACTCTTACTATGTATTTATTTATTATTAATTTAGCCCACTCCATCTCCCACCCGTTAATCAATTCATCCATTTATTTCTCAATTCCTCCCACATTGCCTCAATTGCTACCTAATACTGCCCATCATTCTATTCATTCTAATTACTTAGCTAATCTGCCATTATTTCCCTCTCTTGTTTATGTACTCTTATTGTTCTATACACCATTTCCTTCCCCTTGGTCTCTAGTATTACACTCTTTATCCTACCGTGTATCCTCACACAATCCATCTTTTGTATTAAAATTTTTTTAACCTTTCATGTATACATTTTCGCTGTACCTGTATTATACTAAGTATGAATTGATTTAATTGTCCTACATTCCATATGTTTCATCGATTTTTATGTATGTATTTATTTTACTAGTTTTGGTCTGACGAGGGTCTCCCCGAACGCTTACCACTGGATATCACTGCTACCATAAAATGTGTGTTAATCACTATACTTGGAGATTTCTGTTCGGTTACAAAGCGCAACTTTCCCGGCCCCTCCATTTTTTCTATTTTGTATTATTCAGGTCCAACCGAGTTCACCTTCTTCTTCCTGGTGCATGTAAGGACATTGTCTTGTGACACAGTTTGAAGCTTAACCGGTTAAGGACCGGGCCGGGCCTTTCCTGTTTTTTTTCATTTCCATTTTTACTCCGTCCCCACCTTCAAAAATCTATAACTTTTTTTATTTTTAACACCTAAAGAGCTGTGTGACGGCTGTTTTCTGCGTAACAAATTGCACTTCATAGTGATGGTATTAAATATTCCATGCCATGTACTCGGAAGCGGGAAAAAAAATTCCAAATGCAGTGAAAATGGTGCCATTTTCTTGTGGGCTTGGATATTACGTCTTTCACTGAGCGCCCCAAATGACATGTCTACTTTATTTTTTGGGTCGGTACATTAAGGGGATACCAAATTTGTATAGGTTTTATAATGTTTTCATACATTTACAAAAATTAAAAACTCCTGTACAAAAATTATTTTTTTGATTTTGCGAACTGCTGGCGCTAATAACTTTTTTATACTTTGGTGTACGGAGCTGTGGGTGGTGTCATTTTTTCCGAAATTTGATAATATTTTCAATGATATAATTTTTAGGACTGTCACGACCTTTTAATCACTTTTTATAGATTTTTTTATATTTTTCAAAATGGCAAAAAAGTGCCATTTTTGACTTTGGGCGCTATTTTCCGTTACGGGGTTAAACGCATTGAAAAAACCGTTATCATATTTTGATAGATCGGGAATTTTTGGACGCGTCGATACCTAATGTGTTATGATTTTATGACTGTGTATTTATATTTTGTCAGTTTCTAGGGAAAAAGGGGGGTGATTTGAAATTTTAGGTTTTTTTAATTATAATTATTTTTTTTTAAACTTTTTTTATTTTACGTTTTTCAGACTCCTAGGGGTACTTTAACCCTAGGTTGTCTGATAGATCCTATTATATCTGCCATACACAGTATGGCAGTATATGGATTTCCTACCTCCTCATTCATTACAATGTGCTATCAGCACATTGTAATGAAGGGGTTAAAACTAAATAGCCCTCGGGTCTCTACGGAAACCCGAGCTACCATGGGACGGAACGCCGCCTTCCGATGACATCACGGGGAGCAGGGCGATCCCAGGAGATGACGGCAGCCATCGCTTTTTGTGAAAACCCTGCGATCGTGCTAGTGTTACTGGTAAGCCTTTGCTGGCAGTATATGGGGATTTTCCTCCTCATTCATTACAATGTGCTATCAGCACATTGTAATGAAGGGGTTAAAACTAAATAGCCTCGGGTCTTCGGAAGACCCGAGGCTACCATGGAGACGGATCGCCGCCTTCCGATGACGTCACGGGGAGCGGCGATCCCAGGTAAGATGGCGGCAGCCATCGCTGTGAAAACACCTGCGATCGGTGCTAGTGTTACTGGTAAGCCTTTGCTTCAATATGCAGCAAAGACTTACCGGCTATGGAGACGGCTCAGCCCGTCAGCCCTCTCCATGCAGCGCGACCCGACCGCGGTCTCGCAATATTTAAATCCCGTGCTCAGTCCGAATCAGTCAGATCATCTGACGGCACAGCCCCCGATTTCTGGCGCATGGAAGCCAGCGGAGCCGCACCACAATCCAATCGCGTGTGACACAATCCCAGGGCAAACCCCTGTTAAAAACCCGTCATAGCTGCGCAAATCTCAGCGAACTGACAAAAGTGCGATCCACGACCCTTAGTAAATAAGCTCCATAATGTTTTTTGTATTCTCATGTCAGAGATAAGATCAGTAAACAGCGAGTAAAACATCTATTTTAAGCCTGGGAAAAAGATGTAGGATCCTCTGATATTACTTTACAGATCTTAGAGGAATGGACCAAAGTGCGCAAGATGGTGATATGTGAAAATGAAGAAATGGCTATTGATTCTTACACAAAGCCGTGTATGGCTTCAGTATACCACCTCACCCAAATGCTGCACACCACCTGACAGCATGTACCAAATGCAAACTACCAAGTTCCGATTTTTACCATGGTATATGGGAGTGCAGGGAGACAACTTTTTTGGCATTTTTGGCAACAGGTGGTGACACCGATTAAAGATACATTACGTATTTCGCTACCAGTAGATTCACGACTGCTATTATTATATTGCAATATACTAGATTTTTCCTTACCAGGAATACTTCATGTGTAATTAATAGCAGTCAAATGGACTATACTGGTGAAATCACTGCAAAGCAGCCCACCACAGGTAGCAGATGTGATACCAAATGAATGAATAACGTTTCTCCAGCTCCCCTATATCCAAGGCTGTGTCTTTGTTTGCCAACCCTGCTGCTGGGTACAAATGAAGAAATCCACATATCCAGCTCTTATCAAAGTAAAACCGCCTTTATTGGTCATCGTATGGCATCCAGAAGCAATACGCAGATCACCGTCAACGCGTTTCTAGCACTAATCTGTGCTCTTACTCATGACTGAGGGATGTAGGAGGCTGCCAGTAATTTATACACCTGTTGTCTAAACCTGTTGTTATACACCTGGCCCTCACTCCTCCTATCAACCCTCACGAGAAAAAACATAACATTATACAATTACATATTTAAAATAATTCCTCTGTGGGGCAACAAATAAACAATGTCCACATTTTATCTGGCCGATTCTTGCGGACTATGTTGGTTATGCATTCATATGAGTGAAGTGAGGTTCAACGACCATTGTCAGGGATACCTGATAAATTCCCTGGTAACGAGTCATACATAGCGGTCTGGACACCAAGTAACTTTATTGTATTTGTATCATATTTTTATTGTATTTCTATAAAAACTCAAACAAATGTTGACAAATAAAAACATTTTCTAGGTGTCTCGTCAGCCTATATATGACAAATGGTGGCAGCTAAAATCACTCAGGTTTTTGGAGGGTGTAGCGCTGTCGGAGCATGGTCCAGTGAAACCTGGCAGGCTCCCTTTGGGAACCTAAGTCAGCGAGCAGCAAGGTTCTTGGCAAGTACCAAGCTTTAAACATACAGCATATATACACCATATACAGAGACATACAGAATAGTGGTGTGGCCTGCTGGACCAGGACGGTCGCCGGTCTGAGAGCTCCTGCGACCTCTCGTCAAACGTACCCCATCTTGGTCCCCTGGCTCTCCAGTCCTCAGTGGTGTGAGTCAGACCCCCCTCAGTTGGATCTATGGGTGGCGGTTCAGCTTCCTGTCCTGCAGCCTGTACGTAGGCACTTTGCAGCACTGCTCTGTGCAGCCTCCCAGCCACTTGTAGTGCCGGAGTGGATGCGAAAGCCTGGCAGCGGGTGTGCTGCAAAAGCAATCTGCTCTGGTCCCGGGCTTCATGGGCAGGCTCTTTGAACCTGGATGCACTACTGGATGATGATATCATCATACGGCCACGCATTCCTTCCTGTCTGGCAGCAGCAAGAAGAAAAAAGACACGGGAGCCAGAAGGAGCCAGAGGTGAGTACAAGGTTTTTATTTATTAAAGAACAGTAAAAAGATTGTGGTGACCCGGGGCCCAACATATGAAACAATTCATTATGGGAGCCGCATACAAAACAATTCATTATGGGAGCAGCATATAAAACAATTCATTATAGGAGCATATGAAATAACTAATGTTGGGGGGGTCGCATATGAAATAATTAATGATGAGGGGTAGCATAGGAAGTAATTAATTATGAGGGGCAGCAAATGAAGTAATTAATTTTGAGCAAAGATAGAAAACAGGGACAGGAGAGGTTCTTATTTACCTTTGAATTCTCCCTGATGGCAGATGTGGTTAAAAAAGCAATAAGAGACAACTGGCGCATAATAGAAAGCCACAATAGTGGTTGGAGGCCCACTCAGTTTTACGGAGAGGCAAAACAGTAAGATCTGAACTGGTGAAGAGTTCATTTAGTACCAGAAAAAAGAACTGGCTGGAACGTGGTCGCCATAGGGGTAACTTTAAATGCGGCTGATGTAGATGCTGTTCATATAGTTTAGGAACAAAGAAGGTTGAGTTTGGAGGGTTGAAAGTTGAAGTTAAAAACGTCATCAATTGCAAGACCGACTTTGTTGTGCGCCCTTTGTTGTCCGCCCTTATGTGCGAATGTCGTAGATTCTACATAGGCAAAACCATCAGGAGCTTGTATCTAAAAATAAAGGAACATTTGAAATCTATAGACACAGGAGTAGGAGCCCCCCACCTTATAGAGCACATTAGAGGGAATGTAGAGACAATTAAGTTCGCAGGGATTGAGGTTGTGAAAGTCCAGGAAAAAGGAGGGGATGGACAGTGTCTCCTACTTCAGACAGAGAGTAAGTGGATATTATGTTCAAATACCATGGGACCAGTAGGCCTTAATGAAAAAATGACTTTGGTGTGTTCTTTTAGCATTAAAAAATTCAAGTTTAAATATATGCATATAAAAAAGAAAAATCGTTATTACTAGCATTGTTTAACTGGAGATTTTGAATAGGCACAACTACCTTTAATTTTTAATATGCATGGAGATACGTATAACCGATATTAGGATTTATGGCCTTTCCTTATTTGCACATTGTTTTACGGTCATATGAATTAATGAATATCGTGCACCAGATTTCCTGCATGTGTCGCTTCCCTGATCAGGTCAGCACGTAGTCCGAATCCGTTGGATTTTTCGATGGCCCGGCCCCACCAATTTGTGTCGCGTGAAAGTCGGCCCGATTGTGACACAAAAGGATCGTGTGCGAAACAATCCCCGACGCTATCCCTGACAAGTCGGGAGACCCGACAAAATGTGGCCGCGGGACCCTTTGTAAATAAGCCCCAGTATGTTTTTAATTGGCCGATAGAAGCATGTGATGAGTCACATGCTGGTCACATCACTACAGGTCCTAAAGCCCCTCTCAATAAGCCTCCTGTAGTCTATAGCTGTACTATATGGTTTCCCATGGCAACCAGAAAGCATTTAAAATGGAGATTAGCCTGGGGGGCAAGGTAAAACTTCTGCTAACTTCTTAAAATCTACTCATAGCTAATTATAGCAAATTAGATAATTGTTTTTTTTAATTAGTCCAGAGTTAGGCATAAAGTTTTTATATGTAGACTTTCTCTATTAGCAAATACATCAATGGGAGGCTCTATGTAGGAAAGTTGAACAATACGAAAAAGTACAGTACACATGTAGGGGCGAAAAGCCAGCCTGGGATAAGCTTTGGTTATCTCAAATAAAACCTGTCTAATAGAGGTTTTGGTCAGGGTCCCCCCCCCCACCCTCTCTCTCCTTTCAGCGAGCATATGGGTGGCAAGGGTGGGGGGTTGGTAGATCTGCAAAAATGATAACGCATAAAGCGGCATGAAGCAAACAGGGACTAAAAGAAACACAGATGTATATTTTGTGCCATACTTGAAAGGCATCTTTGTATATGATGATTGGATTATATTGTACTCTTTGCTTATAATTCTCAATAAAAAAGGCATTTAATTTTAAAAAAAGGCATAAAGTTTTTAAACTTTACAGTTGTACTTTAACATTAAGTAGGTTTTGCTTCCTCATTTTCATTTTAGGCCAAACATTGCCAAAATATACAATTACTCAGAATTTTTTCTTTCTTTTTGGCAGAAGATGATTCCTACAGTGGAGACAATACAATTGACATGTTGATTGAAGATCAGCTTTTAAAGCACGAATTCCAGCATGCCAGTACCGCAGAAAATCTTAGTCCAACAAAAGAATCATTGACTTCAAACTATATCAAAGAAACTACAAAAGATTCTGACTTCTCCAATTTGGATATTTCTAAATCATCTGAAAACTTAGCTGACACCATCACATCATCAAGAATGATAGAAGAAATTAGTTTAACTACAGAACTGACTAAAACTAGACAGAGTACAACCACAGAGGTGGAAACAACTGTACTCACAACTCAGATGAAAGATAAATTAGTAGTTTTACAAACTCCTCAGCCAACCATATTCAATTCTGATCTCACTGTCACAGCAACTCCAATAAGTTCAGATGCTTCATCAACAGCTTCCAAGACGACTAAAAGGACTAAACTCAGCACTGATAGTGCTGAAAAAGAGGCAGAAGATGATCTCCAGAAAGTTATTGGTAAGACTGATTTTTTTCCATATATTATTTTCTCTCATACGAGATTTCTTAAAGTTTCTTGTATTCACTTACTGTTAATTTACATAAAGGTTCGTGCAAAGTTCCATAGGCTGTAAAAGAACAGATAGCCTTTTCCTGAAAACACCAACACCCTTCTACAACTATATATATAACATATATAACTATTGTAGGGGTTCAGCTCAAATGTGGGGGTCAGCAATGACAAAGCTCTCTTGGACAGCAAGATTAAAGTTGAAACTGTGCATTTATTCCAGCAAAAACAGCAGTAACAAACAAAACATCAAATAAAATCCTTGCCTGTCCGGCTCAAACTAAACACTTGGCGGCCCTCACTATCCACTGGAGGGCTTCTCCCTGCCAGCATAGAAACATACGTTCAGTAACCCTGTGTCACTCACGTGTGGCTCTCACACAGTGCAGCTTCTGTGTCTCCAGGTAGAGAGCACCTTCTGACGGCTCCCACACCCTTCTTTAAGGGATTGGACACCTAGTGCATTGTTAGACCATTTGCAATGTGGAAGCTTTGGTCTGGAGCAGTGATCAAATTTGTCTCCACTCCAGCAATTAGAGTCCTGTACCAGGTCTTCCAAGAGACCAACACATGGAAAACAGCTTCCAGTTTGACACAATTCACATTCTGGTCGCTGTAATACACATAAACCTTCATTTTTTCTCCAATTCAATAGTGACCTTGTCACACATATCCCCCCTTGGAGTCACAACCCATCGGTGGGCACTAACTTACTACAACCACCCAGGGTCAAATTTTCCAAGGTTATATGGACATCTTTCTTTGATCACTGCTCACCCCTTTGGATGTAAGTAGTTCTTGCGTGGGATGTCATCCATGTATAATGTACCTGGATAACGCACAGTTTCAGGCTCCACATCTGGTACACAGGGCGGATCATAGGCGGGTGCCCGGGGCTAGAGCCCGGGGCCCACCAATCTTGCCCCCAGGGGGCCCCCACAGATCGCGCCCCTCCGGGCCTTGAAATC
The DNA here is from genome assembly GCA_019512145.1 of Engystomops pustulosus. Classification (NCBI taxonomy): domain Eukaryota; kingdom Metazoa; phylum Chordata; class Amphibia; order Anura; family Leptodactylidae; genus Engystomops; species Engystomops pustulosus. The sequence continues at coordinate 19,759 of WNYA01001985.1, read as the reverse complement.
CTCACGCCACCCTCCACTGAGCCGTCCGCCAAGACGGCAACGATGACACGTCCCCCCGTGCAGGCCGCCGCCCGGCACATGTTCCGCCTACCTGGCGCATGGCCCGACCTCCCGACCATGCTGCAATCCTGGTCGCGCTCCCCCTCCCCTACGAGCAAGCAGCCGTCCTCGCAAAGCCCCACCCCCCCCGGACAAGCAGCTCCTCCTTCCGTCCAGCACACCGCAGAACAAACCGCTGTTCCTGCTCACGTCGGCCACCCACCCCAGCGTGGAAAGAGCCCGTCCTTCTCGCTCCCGCGCCCGCCCGCTGAATGAGCAGCCTCCTCCGCCTCCGCTCCGCTCCGCTCCCAGCCAACCCCGCCCCCCCCCACCCACAGCGCGTAACAAGCCCTCCTGCGCTATCATCCATCCCCCACCCCCCCGAGGAACTAGCCGCCGTCCTCCGTTTGCGCGCCCCCCCTTCCTCCGAACCATGCAGCGTCCTGTTCCCCCCCCCATGGAACCACGAGCGGTCATCCGACCTCCCCCGTCCCGTTAACCCCCCCCCTCCGAACCAGCAGCCAACTGAGACGCACGCCGAACAAGAACACCACCGAATACCCACGACGGACTGGTCACCCTAAAAGGGTAAGTATACATTACATTGTATTATATGTGTTATATATGCATATCACAGTGTTATTACTGTGTATATGTGTTATATATGATGTATATATGATATACAGTGTATATACTGTGGATATGGTGATATATGGATGTATATATGCATATACCGTATATACTGTGGTGTAATACTGTTGGTATGTGTGATATGCATGCTGCGTTATATCTGTATATACGGTGTATATATGTGTATATATGCATTCTACTGTCTATATGTATATACTGTGTATTATGAATTACTGTCTATATCTGTGTTATACTGTGTATATATGCATCTACTGTTTCATATTATGTATATACTTGATATTTCATGATAATGCACATTTGTAAAGCCTATATATGTTGTCACATTTTAAATATAGCTATTATATATATGTATATCATAATTTATGTGTAGATGCGCCTGTATGTGTATGTATGTATAGCTCTGTATAATGAATTATTGGTGATGTGTGATTCCCGTTATGTGTGGAAATGATCTTATTACTGGAATGTGGGTCTGTATCTGCGTGTATTGTGGGTCTATTCATGTATGTATACTGATTGCATGTGTGTATAGGTATTTTATTATGCATGTAGGTGTATATATGTCAGTGTTAGTAATGTTGTAAATATATTACATTTATTGATATATAATGGTATGCGTATGTGTGATGTAATATACTGTATCTGGTATTTACTATGAGTTTGTTGTATCTCTGTACCATATGGAGGAACGCATATACGGACCGATATAGGTCCTCCCGAGACGGCAATGGGCACACGACGCCAACGGGAGCGGTAAGGTGCAGCACACGTTGCGGCACCGTACCGCTCGTTACCCGGGAAAAAAGCATAGGACTGTCCTATCTTTACCCGTTAGGACGGCGCCGTGCGCCAGAATCCTATGGAGAGGGGCGGGGGTTGAGTGCGCTACCTCTCCTCCTCGTCGTGCACTGTGCGTTGCCGGTACGGGGCGGGCAACGGTAGTGTGAATATAGCATATTTAGGTTAGAAATGTATATGGGTACATAAATGTGTGAAGGTGGAGATAAACATGTGTTATTGGGGACAAGGTGGCTTTATGTAGTGTGTTACTGGGAGCGAGGCGGCTGTATGTAGCTGTGTTACTGGGGATGAGGCGCTCTGTATGTAGCGTGTGTTATGGGGAGGAGCGGCTTGTATGTGATTGTTACTGGGGGGAGGTGGCTGTATTGTAGCTGTTATGGGGGAGGCGGCTGTATGTAGCTGTGTTAAATGGGCCGGTGGGGCAGGGTATGTAGTGTGTTACTGGGGAGAGGCGGCTGTATGTAGCATGTGGTAACTGGAAGACGAGGCGGCTGTATGTAGCTGTGTTACTGGGGGCGAGGCGCGCTGATGTAAGCGTTGTTACGTGGGAGCGAGGCGGCTATGTATGTAGCTGGTGTTAACTTGGGGGCCAGGCGGCTGGTATGTAGCTGTGTTATGGGAGCGAGGACGGCTGTATGTAGCTGTGTTTACTGGGGATGAGGCGGCCGATGGGATAGCTAGTGTAATAGGGAGCGAGAGCGGCTTGTAGATTAGCGTGGTTACAGGATAGGGCGAGGCGAGACGTAGTCGATGTGTTACTGGAGACACAGCGGTGATGTAGCTGAATGTTACTGGGCCAGGCGCGCGATGGTAGATGTGTTACTGGAGCGAGGCTGGCTGTATGTAGCTGTGTTACTGGGGGCGAGGCGGCTGTAGTGTAGCAGTGCCTGTGTTACTGGGGCGAGGTGGCTGTATGTAGCTTGTGTTACTGGGGAGAGGCGGCTTGTGTGGTAGAGTGTACTGGGCGAAGAGTTGTATGTAGCTGTTTACTGGTGGAATGCAGTTGTGTTGTTCGGATGGCTTGTATATAGCTGTGTTATGGGGGGGAGGCGGCTGTATACTGTAACTGTGTTTACTGGGGGCGAGGCGGCTGTATGTCGCTGTGTGTTACTGGGGGCGAGGCGGCGTCTGTGGTAGATGTGTTACTGGGGCGAGGCAGTGTATGTAGCTGTGTTACTGGGGGCCATGCGGCGTATGTAGGTTGTGTTTATTGGGGAATGAGGTGGCTGTATGAGATGTGTTACTGGGGATGCGGCGGCTGTATGTGAGAAGTTGTTACTGGGGTGGGTGAGGGGGTTCGGTATTATAGCTGATGTTATGGGGGGTGGAGGCGGCTGTATGGTTGAGCGTAATACTAACTTGTGTTACGGCGGGGGGCGGCTGGCGTCTGTATGTAGCGTGTTACTGGGGCGAGGGGGCTGTGTGTGGGATGTGTTACTGGGGCGAGGAGTGTAGAGTTGTATGTATGTGTGTTGTTACTGGGGGCCAGGCGCTGTATGAGTTGGTTACTGGGGATGAGGTGGCTGTATGCCTAGCTGGGTTACTGGGGATTGGGAGGCTTACCTGTAGAAGTGTTGATGGGGGTGAGGCGGCTGTATGTAGAAGTGTACTGGGGATGAGGCGGCTTATGTAGCTGTGTACTGGGGATGATTGGTGGCGCCTTATGTAGAAGTGTATTCATGGGGGTTGAGGGGGCTGTATGTAGGCTATGTTACTGTGGGGAGGCTGGCTGTATTGAGCTGGGTTACGGGGATGAGGCGGTTGGTGTATGCCCGGTGTTTTACGGCGGATTGAGGCGGCTGTACTCGCTGGAGCGGCGTGTACTGGGGAAGCCCAGGAGGCTTGGTTCTTGATTGTAGCTGGTTACGGGCGATTTAAGGCGGCTCGTTTGTAGTGTGTTACCTTATTATGGGGGCGACCGCCGCGGCCTGTAGGTAGCCGTGGTAATGGGTTGGACGTGCATCCGTAGTAAGCCCTCGTGTTATGGGGCAGCGAGGAGGTCCCCCCCTCCCTGTTGTAGGTAGCTATGCCTTACTCGGGGAGGAGAATTTGCGGAAAGTAGAAGACGCCGGTGGCTTTTATGCGCTGTGTATACTGGGAGGATACGGGCGGCTGTTTGTATCGTAGCTGTGTAACTGGGGAGCGCAGGGAGGAGGCTATGTAGCTGTGTTATAGGGGAGATGCATCATGCGTAGCTTAGTGCTGGGGGAGAGGGGCGGAGCCGGTATGTGCTATTTACTGGCGGCGAGAGGGGAAGGCTGTATGTAGCTGTGTTGCTGGGGAGACGCATGGTAATGTAGCTGTGTTGACTGGGGATGAGGGACGGGAGGTTGTCTGTAAGACTGTGTTACTAGGGGGCAGGCCGCGGGTGCTCTGCATAGCGAGTGTATGTTATTGGGGGCGAGGGGGGCTGTAGGTAGCGGTAGATCTTGGGGCGAGGCAGGGACTGTATGTAGCGAAGGAGCGGTGATACTGGGGCGGCGGAGAAGCGGGCTGTATGGATAGCGGTGTTAGTTGGGGCGCCGGCGGCTGGCTGTCGCCAGGTGTGTTATTGGGGCCGAGGCGGCCTGTATGCTCGCGGTGATATGGGGGGCGAGCGGCGGGCGGATGTAAGCGGTGTTATGGGGCGCGGGGATCTGTCTGTAGCGCTGTGTTCCTGGGGCGCTGCGGTGGGCTGTAGTCGCTGATGTTAACGGGGGCTGGGGCGGGTAATGTAGTGTAGCGAGACTGGGATGAGGTCGGGCTGTCGGGGATAGCCGTGATATGGGGATGAGCCGGCCTCATGTCTGTAAGTAGCCTGTGTTAGCTGGGGGTGAGGGAGGAGCATGTCTGTAGCTGTGTTACTGGGAGGATGGTAGAGGCGGCATGTACTGCATAGATGTCGTTACTGGGGACGTGAGGGGGTGTAGTAGAGCTGTGTTACTGGGGGGAGGGCGGCTGTGCTGTAAGCTGTGTATGAGGGGCGAGGGCGGCGGAACTAGGTGCGCATGTGTTACTGGGAGGGGCAGAAGGCAGCTGTATGTAGCGTAGTGGTTGGAGTGGGGGGCAAGGAGGAGGCTGAATGATGTAGCCATAAGGCGTTGGCTGGGGATAAGTGGAAAAGGGAAGCAAAGGGGGGAAGGGACGTTTGCACGCTGCATTCAATGGGCCGTCCACCAAGAGATTTTAGCGCCAGGGAGCCCCCGCCAACCTTAATGCGGGACCTGCTTGTACCTGCATATATTTTATGAGGCAAAAAAACAGTATAGATCAGTCAACACCACACATTCAGCATTACCAAAAAGCAAACCTTGGAACATATCGAAACTGCAAGCAAATAGGCGAGCGAGTGTGTAGTTGGCTGCCACTTGAAACGCACGCAGGGCATACCTGCACACCACTCCATAGGTTCTCATGTATCTTGAATCACTGGTCGAGACAATACAATCCCCCAACATCTTCTGAGGATTGTTTCAAACTGCCATGCTATATAGTCTGAACACACGTTAGCACTCGATTTACAAAACTGGAGAGTGAGTGAGTGTGTGATATGAACAGGTAGCATGCCGCCAAGTGTCCTGACCGACATACAACGAACATCCTACACTCTCTGTGACTGAGAATCCTATACCATTCCCAGCATTATAGCCATCTGTAAAATGCTAGAGAAGTCATTGTAGTAGACACCAGATTCACAGGAATGTAACCACTTTCATCTGCTACACTTCCCTCCACATTGGAAACCAAGGAATCTGCCTCTGTTTTATCACTTGACTGTTCCATCAGGTCAGCAAAGAACGCTTTCCCATTACAATTCCCAGGCACACTCAGTTTGTGTATCTCACTCAAAGACCTTTCTACACAGCTGTCAGAATCCTCATCCTGCTCTGCAGCATAACTCACAGAACCAGGGCTGAAATCCAAATCCATGGCTCCCTTCATCCCTTTCACATGATCAAGCGCTACACAGCGCTTTCTCTTTCATTATAACTGCCTGCATGGGGCACAATTTCTAGGGGTGAAATCTTGTCCTCTTTCACACTATTTGTATCACAATCGCGCCTGTCTGTGTCATACTCCATAACATCAGTAATAATGACTTCTAGGGAAGTTATTCCATACTTATCTTGTTCAGTACTGTGCGTTTCAGCACTGACAGGTGCCATATCCACCACAAATGCACCCACTTCACTGACTCTTCCAACTGGAAACGCACCTGCATCACTTATGGCTTCATTCACACCATGGCACTTCTCTGAATGCAATGACAGATCCCTGCTGCTTGATTTACTCAGTTCAGTCAAACCCGAGGAGTCCACAGCACAGTCAATCATCTCCACATAGCACTCAGCGTCACTTTCATTACTTTCACACGTGTTATGTGAGTGGAGGGTTAAATTATCAGTACAAATCCCCCCACCATTATGTACCTCCATGTCTTGTGTGGTCACATATGAAAACACATTTAGCAATACATTTTCTTCCCCCACAGAAATGCCCATCTTATCATTGTTCCCTGGCAGTGTAGGAGAGAGTTGGTCGCTATTAGCAAACACATTATTGGTGCTTAATACTGGCATAGACACAACATTTTCTGTGTTACCATTGGCAACAACATTGACATCATGTAATGTTACAATTTCCTCACACAGTGAATTTTCACAATTGCCAGCCACAACCTGTAGAGGCGCTGTTGAGCACTTAGACACCTCTATGCTCAACAATTCGATGTCATTTTCTGTCTCCACCACCTCTAGAGCACCTACCACCAAGTCTACAGACTCTGCACTGTGAGCTTGCAGGTGTACACCAGAGGCACACTGGGTGACATTGTCATCACATAGCATGTCATTACACACATTTTTATCATCAGGTAAAGACTCTATGGATGCACATTCTTTTTGAGAGATCACAGCACTTTCTGGGGAATTTGTCTCCTGTGGATAAACATCAGGGTTAGCAAGGACATCATTTTTCACCAGAATTTCCCCACAGAACTTGAAATCTCGGCCTAACACAATCTCCACATCAATATCATCAGATTTAACAAGTTCATGTTCCACTGTTCCAAACTCAGTCTCAAAGTTTAAAGTTACAGTTTTGTGGGTCTCATGAACAACCTTCAGAAACCGTATTAGTTCCGGCCTTATTTTTGAAATCTTTTGGTCTGGAACCAAACAAACCCCTAATTGGATTCCACACACAGTACATTCAAATGTCTTCCTTGGAAGTTGCACCTGTTGTATCATCACAGATACAAGAGTTTGGTTCCCTCTGACCACATCATACTTCTGCTCAGAAACAGCAGAGGGTTTAACCATTAATGGACAGTCAATGGGAACGTTCCCAAGCCTCTGGAAACACGCACACTTCACCAGCCCTTTAGTTAGTCCATAACTATGTACCTCTGGCTTTCCCAAGCCCACTGTAACATTATTTTTCACAGTGTTTACACTCATCCCAGCTCCCGTAAAGCCCCGAACAGTCTTACCAGGAATTCCCGGATATTTCACTTTATCAGGGGTTTGGTGTCGGTGCTGGGTTGTAAGTAGCAATTCCTCTGTTGCAGAAAATCGATCCCATATGTCCAGGCGTTTTTGAGGTTGTTTGCTTGTAGCAACAGTATTACTCCTCCTAGATGGCACCTCCAACAAAATACTGGGCCTCTTAGCAACAGGACATCCTTTCATGCAGTGATCCACCTGTAGACATCCCCAACATGGCTCCTGTTGGTTATCCATAGCAACAGTACTCTTACTCCTTGTACCTGGACCTTTAGACATCGCAGCCAGGTTAGAGGCCAGCACACTATTCTCTGCTCTCAGACATGCATTCAGGCTTTCCATGCTTTGCTGATGCACAGTGATCTGCCGTTGTACTTCTTGTTGCGCTTGTAGCACATAAGCCATGACTTGCTCATGTCTCAGGTTAGACTGTATCAGCTGCTCCAACAGCTCCTCCATTGTCTTGTTTGGACCTTGCAGCACCGCAGCTGCTTTCACCCAGGACATAGACTTCTGGCCCTTTAAATTTCCACAAGTTCATCCGCAGCTTTTGTCATGCAGTTGCCGCTAGCAACCTGCCCATTGCATCCTCCACCAATTGTAGTGGTTCAGCTCAAATGTGGGGGTCGGCAATGACAAAGCTCTCTTGGACAGCAGGATTAAAGTTGAAACTGTGCATTTATTCCAGCAAAAACAGCAGTAACAAACAAAACATCAAATAAAATCCTTGCCTGTCCGGCTCAAACTAAACACTTGGCGGCCCTCACTATCCACTGGAGGGCTTCTCCCTGCCAGCATGAAACATACGTTCAGTAACCCTGTGTCACTCACGTGTGGCTCTCACACAGTCCAGCTTCTGTGTCTCCAGGTAGAGAGCGACTTCTGAAAGCTCCACACCCTTCTTAAGGGGTTGCACACCTGGTGCATTGTTAGACTCATTAGAAACTGGAAGCTTTGGTCTGGAGCAGTGATCACACTTCTGTCTCCACACCAACATCTAGGGTCCTGTACCAGGTCTTCCAAGAGACCAACACATGGAAAACAGCTTCCAGTTTGACCCCATTCACACTGTGGTCGCTGTAATACACATAAACCTTCATTTTTTCTCCAATTCAATAGTGACCTTGTCACATATCCCCCCCTTTGATCACAACCATAGGTGGGATCACTTTACTACAACCCCCAGGGTCAAATTTTCCAAGGTTTAAATGGACATCTTTCTTTTGTAACATGCTCACCCCCTTGTGATAAGGTTTCTTGCGTGGGATGTCATCCATGTATAATGTTAGCCTGTGGACTGTACTAGGCAGCAATAGATAATTCTCTACCCCCCATGAGCTCTCCCCTAGATTTTATTAAAAGATCCGACGCGTTTCCTGAGTACATTCATCAGGGATCAATACATAAATTAGCTAGACCAGACGATAAATGTGTCTGGTCCCTGAGAGCACTGATATAGCGTATCTCCGCATTGATGGCAGCGGCTAGCGCCCGCGGGGAACGCTGGGTATATAAGGCTGACGCCACACCCACCTGTGTCGTCACAGGGTGGCCGTCGACCAATGGGAGCGGGCCAAGAAGACATCCCCCTCCGCATTAGGCCCGCCCCCCCGCGTCATCGATGGTATAGCCAATGGAGGACCAGAGGTTGTCACCAGCCTCCGGTCATGTGATCACGCGTCATCGGGGAGCCTGAGGACCACCCCGATTATGACGCGGAGTACAGCCATTGGAGTATGTGCGGGCGGAGGTAAACCAAGAGGGACGGCCACTCCCCGATATGTATTTGACACGGAGGAGTGGAGAAAATCAATAGGGAAGGGACATAACGGGATGCTCATCACTTAGCATCCCAGGCGGGAAATTCTGTCCACAGAGCCGCCACCTATGAAAAATAATACAACAGATGTAGACAGATGAGAAGCTGCCAGTTATGGCATAGATAAAGTGAAGCGTTAGGGCAGACATGTCAACGGAACTGAGGATGCAGGGTGACAGAAACCCCTGCCAACAAAATACATAAGAGATAGAGGTAAGTATCTAAGGTGTAAATATATAAAGTGTGTAGGAAGGCATCAGAGATAATATGGTGCAGAGCTTAGAATTTAGTAAGGAGGAGGAAATAAATACGAGTAACCGATATATAATGATACCACCTAGAGAAGCCAATATGTGTAAATCTAGGCATCTTGGTTCTGGGCGATGTTCCTAGCTAACAGATGGTAGGTACGCTATAGGAAACTTGTAAAGGACAGAGTCTCATTAAGACCCTCTGGCTCCATCGTTCTTAGAGTGTAGATCCACCTAGTCTCTTTTTGACAGATAAGGCGATCCCAGTTGCCACCACGTTTTGGTGGTCTGACTTTTTCTATAACCTGGAACCGCAAACACTTAGGGTCACTGCAGTGTTTTTCCGCAAAGTGTTTTGAGACTGAGGTCTCGAGATGGTTTCTGATGTCGCCCATATGTTCTTGAATCCTGGTTTTTACGGGGCGGTAAGTTTTACCAACATAGTTAAGTGGGCACGGGCATGTGAGCATGTACACCACTCCCTCCGTCCGGCAGTTGGCATACTCTCTGATCGTAAAAGTCTCCCCCGTGCTCACACTACGAAACACGTCCCCCAGGAGGACCAGAGGGCAGACATTACAATTACCACATCTAAAGGTGCCAGTCCGAGTCGAGAGCCACGTCGTGGCCACTCGTGCCGGTTCAAGGTGGCTATGCACTAATCTGTCCCGTAGATTCTTCCCCCTTCTGTATGTGATTGAGGGAATCGGTTGCAGACATTCTTTGAGGTCTGGATCTTGTCTCAAGATGCCCCAATATTTATTAAGAATCTGCTTAATCACCTCTGCCTTTGTATCAAAGGTGCCTATTATGCGTAAGGCATTGTCCTCCTCTCTAATGCGTGGAACTAGAAGATCTTCTCTCTTAGATGAAAGAGCGTGTTGAAAGGCTTTGCTAATGGTTCTTCTTGGGAACCCTCGTTCAGCCAATCTGTCGGTGAGGTCTCTGGATTGAGCCAGAAAGTCTTCCATTTGGCTGCAGTTGCGGCGTAATCTGAGGAACTGCCCCTTTGGTATACCCTTCTTGAGGGGAACCGGGTGGCAGCTCTCCCAGCGCAGCAAACTGTTGGTAGCAGTTTCTTTCCTATGGACCCTAGTTTGGAGTTGGCCCTCCATGGTCTTAGTAATGCGTATGTCCAGGAAAGCAATAGACTTCTCCTGGATTTCGCTAGTAAACCTAAGACCTAGATCATTGATATTAAGTGCCTGGACGAACTCCTGGAAGTCTGATGGTGTAGAGGTCCACAGGATGAGCACATCGTCTATATATCAGAGCCAGATGGATATTGAAGGTATCCATCTGGCGTTCTCCTCCGAAAAAACGATGCGATCCTCCCACCAGCCGAGGTATAAATTAGCGTAGCTGGGGGCCATTGGGCTCCCCATAGCTGTACCCCTCAGCTGGTGGAAGATCCGTCTCTCAAACATGAAGACATTCCTCTCTAAGATAAATCTCAGCAAATCTAATACAAACCAGTTGTGTCTGCCACAGTGCGTGCCTCTTGAACTTAAAAAAGCCCCTACTGCCTCGCACCCCTTATTGTGGGGGATTGAGGAGTATAAGGCCTCAACGTCGAGGCTTGCCAGGTAAGTGTTACCCTCCAGAGTACTTCCCTCAATTTGTTTGAGAACATCCATCGTGTCACGTACATACGATGGCAGGCTTGTGACAAACGGTCTGAGGATACGGTCCACATAAAGACTAATGTTCTGGGTCAGGCTGTTAATCCCAGAAACAATGGGTCGTCCTTTAAGGGGGGATACCCCTTATGGACCTTAGGGAGGCCATAGAAAGTGGCTGTGGTGGGGAACCTAGGTAGTAAGAATTTATACTCCTGTTCACTGATGAGGTGGTCCCGTAGTGCACCCTGTAGCAGGATTTTTAATTCCTTAGTGAATTTTTCTGTAGGGTTAAATGAAAGGCACCGGTATCCTTCCTCATCAGACAATATGTTCTCACACATTTTAATGTAGTCTGTCCGTTCTAATAGGACAATATTCCCCCCCTTGTCCGAAGGCTTCACAATAACTTGATCATTCCTTTCTATGTTTACAAGGGCTGTTCTTTCCCCCGGGCTCAAATTGTTAAAGGGGTCATATCGATCCCCATCCAGTAGTCTCAATTCCTCAGCGACCAGGTCTACAAATACATCAATATGCGCGGACTCGATCGCTGGGTTCTTGAGACTCTTTTCTTTTAGGGTGGTGAATGGACCCTGGCCCGGTTCCCTCTCTGACTCCTGAAGTAGGTCCATCATAACGTCCATGTCTCCTAAATCAGACTCACTGATCCCTAGCTCCAGACATCTTTTTCGGTTGTTACATTTAAAAAACTTCTTCCATTTTAGCTTTCTGGCTAAAAGTGTTGATATAAAAAGGGCAGTACAAGTGACCTCAGACAGCAGAGAGATGTGCTCTGATGGAGGACTGAGGTCCGTAAATATACTAGTGAGGCTTGGTGATATTGGGATAGCCGAGTAGAGTACCGTAACTCTTGTCAGTCCGTTGCTATTTTTAGCCTGTGGACTGTACAGCAATAGATAATTATCTACCCCCCATGAGCTCTCCTCTAGATTTTATTAAAAGATCCGACGCGTTTCCTAAGTATATTCATCAGGGATCAATACATATGTTTAGCTAGACCAGACGATACATGTGTCTGGTCCCTGAGAACACTGATATAGCGTATCTCCGCATTGATGGCAGCAGCTAGCGCCCGCGGGGAACGCCGGGTATATAAGGCTGATGCCACACCCACCTGTGTCATCACAGGGTGGCCGTCGACCCATGGGAGCGGGCCAAGAAAACATCCCCCTCCGCATTAGGCCCGCCCCCCCGCATCATCGATGGTATAGCCAATGGAGACCAGAGGCTGACACCAGCCTCTGGTCATGTGACCACGCGTCATCGGGAAGCCAAAAGACCACCCCGATTATGACGCGGGGCACAGCCATTGGAGTATGTGCGGGCGGAGGTAAACAAAGAGGAACGGCCACTCCCTGATATGTATTTGACACGGGGGAGTAGAGAAAATCAATAAAAAAGGGGAATAGCGGGATGCTCATCACTTAGCACCCCAGGCGGGATATTGTGTCCACAGAGCCGCCACCTATGAAAAGTGATACAGCAAATGTGGCCAGTTATGGCGTAAATAAAGTGAAGCGTTAGGGCAGACATGTCACCAGAACTGAGGATGCAAGGTGATAGAAACCCCTGCCAACAAAATACATGAGAGATCGAGGTAAGTATCTAAGGTATATATGAGATGTGTAAGCGAGCACCAGAGATAGTATAGTGCAGAGCTTAGAACTTAGTAAGGAGGAGGAGACGAATAGGAATAGCCGGTATGCAGTGATACCACATAGAGAAACCAATATATGTGGATCTAGGCATCTTGGTTCTGGGCGATGTTCCTAGATAACAGATGGCAGGTGCGCTATAAAAAACTCGTAAAAGACAGAGTCTCATTAAGACCCTCTGGCTCCATCGTTCTTAGAGTGTAGATCCATCTAGTCTCTTTTTGACAGATAAGGCGATCCCAGTTGCCACCACGTTTTGGTGGTCTGACTTTTTCTATAACCTGGAACCGCAGACACTTAGGGTCACTACAGTGTTTTTCCGCAAAGTGTTTTGAGACTGAGGTCTCACGATGGTTTCTAATGTCGCCCATATGTTCTTGAATCCTGGTTTTTACGGGGCGGTAAGTTTTACCGACATAGTTAAGTGGGCACGGGCATGTGAGCATGTAGACCACTCCCTCCGTCCGGCAGTTGGCATACTCTCTGATCGTAAAAGTCTCCCCCGTGCTCACACTACGAAACACGTCCCCCAGGAGGACCAGAGGGCAGACATTACAATTACCGCATCTAAAGGTGCCAGTCCGAGTCGAGAGCCACGTCGTGGCCACTCGTGCCGGTTCAAGATGGCTATGTACTAATCTGTCCCGTAAATTCTTCCCCCTTCTGTATGTGATTGAGGGAACCGGTTGCAGACATTCTTTGAGGTCTGGATCTTGTCTCAAGATGCCCCAATATTTATTTAGAATCTGCTTAATCACCTCTGCCTTTGCATCAAAGATGCCTATTATGCGTAAGGCATTGTCCTCCTCTCTAATGCGTGGAACTAAAAGATCTTCTCTCTTAGATGAAAGAGCATGTTGAAAGGCTTTGCTAATGGTTCCTCTTGGGAACCCTCGTTCAGCCAATCTGTCGGTGAGGTCTCTGGATTGAGCCAGAAAGTCTTCCATTTGGCTGCAATTGCGGCGTAATCTGAGGAACTGCCCCTTCGGTATACCCTTCTTAAGGGGGACCGGGTGGCAGCTCTCCCAGCGCAGCAAACTGTTGGTAGCAGTTTCTTTCCTATGGACCCTAGTTTGGAGTTGGCCCTCCATGGTCTTAGTAATGCGTATGTCCAGGAAGGCAATAGACTTCTCCTGGATTTCGCTAGTAAACCTAAGACCTAGATCATTGATATTAAGTGCCTGGACGAACTCCTGGAAGTCTGATGGTGTAGAGGTCCACAGGATGAGCACATCGTCTATATATCGGAGCCAGATGGATATTGAAGATACCCATCTGGCGTTCTCCTCCGAAAAGACGATGCGATCCTCCCACCAGCCGAGGTATAGATTAGCGTAGCTGGGGGCCATTGGGCTCCCCATAGCTGTACCCCTCAGCTGGTGGAAGATCCGTTTCTCAAACATGAAGACATTCCTCTCTAAGATAAATCTCAGCAAATCTAATACAAACTGGTTGTGTCTGCCACAGTGTATGCCTCTTGAACTTAGGAAAGCCCCTACTGCCTCGCACCCCTTATTATGGGGGATTGAGGAGTATAAGGCCTCAACGTCGAGGCTTGCCAGGTAGGTTTTTCCCTCCAGAGTAATTCCCTCAATTTGTTTGAGAACATCCATCGTGTCACGTACGTACGATGGCAAGCTTGTGACAAACGGTCTGAGGATACGGTCCACATAAAGACTAATGTTCTGGGTAAGGCTGTTAATCCCAGAAACAATGGGTCGTCCTTTGAGGGGAGGATACCCCTTATGGACCTTAGGGAGGCCATAGAAAGTGGCTGTGGTGGGGAACCTGGGTAGTAAGAATTTATACTCCTGTTCACTGATGAGGTGGTCCCGTAGTGCACCCTCTAGCAGGATTTTTAACTCCTTAGTGAATTTTTCTGTAGGGTTATGTGAAAGGCACCGGTATCCTTCCTCATCAGACAGTATGTTCTCACACATTTTGATGTAATCTGCCCGTTCTAATAGAACAATGTTCCCCCCCTTGTCCGAAGGCTTCACAATAACTTGATCATTCCTTTCAAGGTTTACAAGGGCTGTTCTTTCCTCCGGGCTCAAATTGTTAAAGGGGTCATATCGATCCCCATCCAATGGTCTCAATTCCTCAGCGACCAGATCTACAAATACATCAATATGCGCGGAATCGATCGCTGGGTTCTTGAGACTCTTTTCTTTTAGGGTGGTGAATGGACCCTGGCCTGGTTCCCTCTCTGACTCCTGTAGTAGGTCCATCATAACGTCCATGTCTCCTAAATCAGACTCACTGATCCCCAGCTCCAGACATCTTTTTCGGTTGTTACATTTAAAAAACTTTTTCCATTTAAGCTTTCTGGCGAAAAGATTAATATCTTTCACCCAAGTGAACGAATCAAAACGGACAGACGGGACAAATGATAAACCTTTACTAAGAAGGTTCATCTCTGCCTCATCCAACTGGTGTGTGGATAAATTGATGATGCGGTTGTCTATTTTTTGCCTGTCACGCTTTGGTCCCCCCTTAGCATGTAACCTGAGATCGGTGGGTTGTTGGATAACCCCCCCCCCCCCCGAGATCCTCTATTAGTGTTCCCCCTTCCTCTTGGTCTACCCCGTCTACCTCCTCTCTGAATTTCTCTTGTGCCTCTTAGTGTTTGAGAGGTACTGGGGTATTCTGAATCAGTGGTATCACTCTCTGAGGTTGACAGGTCTGGGGTTAGACCCTGAGGGTTGGTAGTCGTGTTAGTGTGGGCTAGAAAGTCATACGCTTTTTTGTCTTTGAACTCTTGGAGGTCATGCTGAAACTGGAAGTGTTTGCGTTCCTTGATTTGGTTAGTGAATTTCTCAATCGTCTGCTGCAAAGCCTTATCTTTTTTATCAAAGCCCACAGTGTCCTTTAAGGACCTAACTGTGGCTATTTCACTCTGGAGCAGTTCGCTAGTATGCTTAAATGAAATTCTCTCCTCCTCCAAAAGTACATTCATCAAGCGCAGGGAACACCCTGTGACCTCCTCCTCCCACCGGGTCTTGATATTGGGGGTCCTTAGCCGTGGGGAAGGGGTAATCGGGATTCTCAGTCCCCTGGGGACAATTTTGTTTTTTAGATAGTTCTCCAGACTCTGAATTTCCCACCAGGATCTGGTATACTCCTTGTAGGTTTTGGTCAGGGAACTGAAAGCTGTTTTAATGGAAACTGATTGTCCAGACAGAGGGAGCTCTCCCTCAGAGAAAACACTCTGGGCTTCACTTGTCCAATTATCTGTGGAGGGATCTGCGAACACAAACCCCGCCATTCCCTAGATGGATAAAGTGATGAAATCGACAAGCATTCACTGAAATTCAGATATAGGATTATTCGCCTCCCTATTAAAAGGACACTAATCACTGAGCAAAGTACAGGGGAGTATATAGTGGTAAAACTTAACCTTTAATATTCTATTAAAATTTCCAACAACATCTGGAAGATTGCAAGAACTGTGAACCCACAGGGTAATCCCTACACCTAATAGGGCGGCACGGTGGCTGAGTGAGTAGCACATCTGCCTTGCAGCACTGGGGTCCTGGGTTCGAATCCCACCCAGGTCAACATCTGCAAAGAGTTTGTATGTTCTCTCCGTGTTTGCGTGGGTTTCCTCCGGGTACTCCGGTTTCCTCCCACACTTCAAAACATACTGTTAGGTTGTTTAGATTGTGAGCCCCTTGGGGACAGGGACCAATTTGACATGCTTGTGCAGCGCTGCGTAATCTGTGTGCGCTATATAAATAAAGAATTATTATTATTATTATTATTAAAAGTGTTGATATAAAAAGGGCAGTACAAGTGACCTCAGACAGCAATGTAGACGTCTTCCTTTATAAATGTACTGTATGTTGTATACCACTATACGCTACAGAGCACTTACCTAAGTGATGATATCAGTCTATATTGTGAGGATAAGTTTGGAATTGTATGGGGTGTATAGGGGTGGGCTTGTTTGTCAGGTGCGGAGTACCAGGAAGACTTGAGGTCGCTGGGTTCCTGCAATGTGACCTATGGATATGATGTCTCAAGACTTGAGAAGCAGGAGAGGTAATAGACTATTGGACCTATTGGGCCCATTCCACTATCCGGACAAGTCCAAAAGGTTCACCTCTCTGGTTAATGTCATGGACAAGAAAGGAAAATGTATCCTGCCACAGCTTCTAGTCCTTCTGTTCATTGCTACTGCGAGTCTGACTTAGGAGATATAGATGTCATGATGGACCTACTACAGGAGTCAGAGAGGGAACCGGGCCAGGGTCCATTTACCACCCTTAAAGAAAAGAGTCTCAAGAACCCAGCAATCGAGTCCGCGCATATTGATGTGTTTGTAGACTTGGTCACTGAGGAACTGAGACTTTTGGATGGGGATCGATATGACCCTTTTAACAATTATACTAGTGACCTCAGACAGCAGAGAGATGTACTCTGATAGAGGACTCAGCCGCTGCCATCAATGCGGAGATACGCTATATCAGTGTTCTCAGGGACCAGACACACTTATCGTCTGGTCTAGCTAATTTATGTATTAATCCCTGATGAATGTACTCAGGAAACGCGTCGGATCTTTTAATAAAATCTAGAGGAGAGCTCATGGGGGGTAGAGAATTATCTATTGCTGCCTAGTACAGTCCACAGGCTAAAATTAGCAACGGACTGACAAAAGTTACAGCACTCTACCCGACTATCCCAATATCACCAAGCCTCACTAGTATATTTATGGACCTCAGTCCTCTATCAGAGTACATCTCTCTGCTGTCTGAGGGGGTAGAGAATTATCTATTGCTGCCTAGTACAGTCCACAGGCTAAAACTAGCAACGGACTGACAATAGTTACAGCACTCTACCCAATTATCCCAATATCATTAAGCCTCACTAGTATATCTACGGACCTCAGTCTTCTATCAGAGCACATCTCTCTACGGTCTGAGCTCACTAGTATTGCCTTTTTTATCAACACTTTTAGGTGTAGGGATTACACTGTGGGTACACAGTTTTTCCATTTTCCAGATGTTGTTGGAAATTTTAATTGAATATTAAAGGTTACGTTTTACCACTATATACTCCCCTTTACTTTTGCTCAGTGAATAGTGTCCTTATATAGGGAGGTGAATAATCCTGTATCTGAATTTCAGTGAATGCATATATATATATAACTATATATTTAACTATAACTATATACATATTATAATATTATATATATGATAAGGCTATTTAAAGCTGTTCAAAAGATAATCAATGAGAAAAACAGAACTTCAAAAGTTGACCTGGACATTCAGGTAGCAATAACCCTTGGTCATGAAATGGTTAAGAAAATATCCAGACAGGGTTTTTTTTGCATACAATATATAATTTGTGATGGCAATATGGCGGAAAATAAAAATAATAGAAGGAGAGGGTGGTAAACAGCTCTGGTCTCTTTGTAAGTGTCTTGCAGAAAAAGACTGGTATTGCCAACAGTGATGGTGAAGTGTTCTTCTAATAGCATCTAAAACGTTGAGTGCTCTTTAGTATACCATACTTTGTCACTCTGAACACAAATTAGATTTTTAGAGTAAAATAATAATAAACAATGTTATTAGAAAGTTTACATTTTTACCCTTTTAGTACCCATTATGTTTTACTACTTACTACACTACAAAAAAGTCTGAGAATGTTTTAACCTGACTGAAAATTCTTTGTCTTCAGTATTGCAGAAAAATATTTTATTATTTGTATTTAATTTTTTTCCTATTTAAATCTAATAAATACTTGTTAATTTAAATTTCATCTGCAGTTTGTATGAATACACATACTCTAATTAAAACTGAATTCACATATGTTTGTTCATATCTTTCTTGTACATATTTCTTAACTCTTGTAGACTCTAGTGGCTGCACACAATTAAGTGCATGGTTTGGTCCCAGAGGTGCAAATAGGTCATTTTAAAGCTTAAAACATTGAACCCAAATTGTGCATGTTTACTGCATAGTGGGTTTTCACATCTTATAGAAGTTCAAAGGGCTGAAATACACAGTAAGATTACTAACTTCTTACTGGATTTGTGGTGTTTTCTCTTCCTTTCTTTTTGTTGTTTTTCTGTTGTTAGTTCTCTACACTATTTCTTGTTCTTTTTCCACTTTTTGAAAGCAGACTTCTTGTCATTTTTTTGCTTCTGTATTAATAACCTTAGACATAGGTCCCTGCATTCAAACATGCTCAGCCCATGGAAACAGACCTGTATACAGTTTTTTTTGTTGTTGCTACTTCCATATACCAGTAACCATGGATCAAAAAAAAAAACAATGCTAAAATTGAGTTTTGGCCACCACACACTTAAGATTCGAGTGAAAAACAAAAGTTTATATGTACCCTAAAATGGCACTGATAAAAACGACAGAACTTCCAACATAAAAAAAGCTCTCAAAAAGCTCTGATGCCAGAAAAATAAAAAAGTTATGGATCTCAGACAGCAAAAATGCAATAGCGGTTTTGTTTATTTGCCATATGACCAGCAGTGCCAAAAATAAAGAGTAAAGAAAAAATGTGTTTTTCAATCATCCTGAAAGAGTAGATTAAAGTTAATTAACCCCTTAGCGCAATATGACGTACATGTACTTTTGTTCCGTTGCTGCATCTCCGCGATCGCCCGGGCTCAGTAGCAGAGCCCATGCAATCATTGCGGCAGCTCCACTGTATGTGACAGCCGGGCTCCCGCAGTAACAGCTGGGATTGCGATACTCACGATCCTGGCAGTTTAACCCCATAATAGTGACCGCGGCGTCTATGGAGCAGAGCCGGGTACTCACCCCGCGGGTCGGTATGCAATGCACGGAGGTGCCTACTGCTTCCATGGCAGCCCTTGGGTCCTATGAAAGTCCCCAGTAGATGCCTGTGAGATCGTGCTTTCAGCAAGATCTAACACAGTGCATGTCAGCCTATGCGGAATGCATAGGCTGACTATGTTATATGCTACAATACATTAGTATTGCAGTATATTACATTGAACAAGTGATCAAATGATCACTTGTTCATGTCCCACCCTGGGACAAAGTAAAACAGTAAAAAAAAAAGTTTTAAAAAGTGTAAATTAAAAAAAAAGAAAAGAAATGAATAAACATCCCCTAATGCCCCATCACATATAAAGTGAAAATCAGCACAAAACACGACACATTGGGTATCACCAAGTCCGTAACAACCCATAGAATAAAATTTAATTGATACTGAACCAGTATGGTCAACACTGTAAAAAAAAAATTAAAAACCCCACAAAAATTACAATATTTTCACATCCAAACTCATAAAAAAAGGATAAAAAGTGATCAAAAAGTAACATTTACCCTGACAGGATACCAATAAAAAGTACAGCTTGTCCCGCAAAATACAAGCCCTAAAACAGCTCCGTATATAAAAAAATAAAAATGTTATGCCTTTTAGAACATGG